>JAODVM010450602.1:0-22629 GCA_025400095.1 Phenganax marumi
ACGGCCTAATTTGCATAATAGCGCGGAAAAACGCTTTTATGACGTCAAAAAACGGCCTAAGTTGCATAATAGCACGGGAAAACTTTTTGTGACGTCATAAAACGTCCTAATTTGCATAATAGTACAGAAAAATGTTTTGAAATGTCTTCATTTGCTTCAGTCTTTTAATAGTTTGGGGTGTTCATCAGATTTGATCAAAAACTTAACCAGAGGTCTCAGGAAGAGTGCAAAGTTTCTTAGATCTTTACTATATTTAACCCATCACAGGCTGTTACATCCCAGCTATTTAGTGTTACCTGTGCAAGACAGTCACGTGCGAGTCTGTCTGCAGTGTACTTATACACCACTACAGCACAATACACTAGACCGACTATTCCATACTCTGCACATCAAGCCACCCGCCCACTTTACTACAGTATGCACCTTATAACCACGATCTATTATAGGTTGCAATGGTGTCATGTTGTTCTGTGTTGTTTGTTTTTGTATATGTTATAACACGAAATGCCAAGAATCTGCTATTTTGCACAGAAGTCTCCACAATTAGTACAATTTTATAATCCATTCCAATGAAAAAACGCCGTAGAACACAGTAGCCCTACACTAACACTGACTTATATTTAATGTAAACTTCCCGATGATTGTTTACAGTCAATATTCATTATAACGAAAGGCCATAGCTAGACTACAATACACTCATAAAGTTTGGTTGCAAATTCTCACAACCAAACTGCGGACTTTTAATTTGTTCGGTGTGTCACTCTCACATTTGCTTCGAGCTGCATATATGAAATAATATCAAGGATGGCGAGAAACGCCAAGAGCTTGCAACTTTCAAGGACAACTGTGGTGTAATATACCAGATGACTGAACTATTTATGAAAATAATGGGGGTTAATAGCTCGATGCTAGAGAATACAAGTACAACTCGCCCTTGATTGCTGTGAATTTTCGTTCTGCTGATTCGTAATTCGTTTGATACAGCAAAATCTCATAACATATTTTTGCTTTATATCAGCAACTTGACAAGTGAATAGCTGTAGAAATAAAGTTTCGATCGCATGTTATATGTCTCACTACTATGACTTCCGCCATTACCATTACTGCGGGAAAAGTATTCAATATATCGCTGTAAAGCACATGTTCGATGGCAATTTCAGCTAAAACGAGGGGTATGTGCTCATGGAGTTGCTTAACATTTTAATAGAAATACACATGAGAAATACCTGCATACACCCCCCGGAAAGTTTACAGTATGACAGTATCATGCATGACTGACTGCATGACTGACTGATGTGAATTTTCGCCACTCATCACAATACTGCAAAGTTTCTTCGAAACTTTGCACCAAAAATGACACATTGTTTGTACTTTTATTGCGAACAAAAAATTGCGAAAGCTTGCACTCTGCTGCTCCTGACACATAAAAAACTGAGAGTAGCAGAAAAAAGTGAAAATGCATGTACAAATGTAATCAAAGCCAAAAAATGTTGGACAATTCATTTCAACATTATTTCGCAGCAAATAAAGTTTTGCGGTTTTTTACCTGACTAGAGACTGAGAATGCCTTTGTAGTTCTTGCTGCTCCACGGAGGGCGAGGAATAAAACTTGAGGGCCACGAAACATCCTTAATTTTAAGCTGAAATGAGCAGAAGTGCCAAAGAAATTTGAACAAGATGGCGGACGACGATTGCTGGCCAGATAGCCACGCGAGTTTCGCACGCGGCTTCCACGAGAACCCCAAGATTGTGACGTCATCATCGACGACGTTACTAAGCAACTCCACGCGCCTAACTAAGACCATGTGACTAATTATTCGTAAAATAATTTTAATTATATACATTCCATGAACATATCAACAATGCAGAGAACTGTATTCAGTAATTGGGTTCAGTAATATCTGTAACTTGTCGCCCATGAACATGATGTTCCCATTTTGAGATTTGTTCAATAAAAGATCGCTTTGGCTGCATATTTCTTTTACACTTCTTCACATGATTGTATGCTTTCTGCAGAAAAATTAAAACATGCGTTTTCTTAACAGTAAGTGTAAGTAACATCTGATGCATAGCATTGTACCTCAAATGTCCAACGATTTTTCCACATTAAGAAAACAATGACGATTGTGATACTGCCGCTTAAATTCAACTCAGAGCACACTAAAACTGACTGACCAGGCCCACTATGCTTGTCTAGAAAATGATGGTGAAAAATATAGATGAAGACTGTTTTGAACTCATTGACTGGTCAGAGGCTCCCCATGAAAAGGACAATCATCTGGCATCAGACAGAATAAGATATACAAGCAGGGCTCATTGGGTTGCAGTGATAGTCAATCTTTTCAGACAATAACAATGGTAAAATTCTCTTACCAGTGAACTCTACGACTTTTTCAAAATATGAGTACATATCTGAGTCACTTGAATCGTCAATAACAATGTTGAAAAAAGTGACAAGGGAGGGCCAGTTTTCTTGTTCAGAGCTGAAAATAAAATATGACTGACTGTCTGCTTGCCCCCCAAAAATGCAGAAACTTACAATGTATCCTTTTGACAGCTCACATTAACATGTGCCTTGCATTTCAAATCTTTGTTGATTGCAGAATTCTTTCCTTGTTCCAGTGTACCACAATACAGCTGCCCAGGAACAATTTCTAGTGGATATGTTTCAATAGAATCCAGTTCCTATGAGATGAGAAATCTACGTGTAAACCACAATGAGTTTCAAAAATTCCCAGCCAAAGCTTACCATCTGGGTGTAAATAATTTTCTGTGTCCTTAAAAATGGATACAATGCAGAGAACTCCTCATAACCCCCTTAACAAAATACACAAATCAATTATGAGTTCATAGGACAAGAGGTTACTGGTAATTTGACTCAACATAGCTTTGAAAATTTATCTAATACCTTTGATGATTATAACTGGGTTTCTACTGCCCATATCCCACAACAATCTCGCACATGTAACTGCTGGACTGCCTGGGAAAACATAGGGAATCTGTCGAAATTTGTTTGTATGGAAATGTGTTGTCACGGATATCTACCTCTATCATGGGGAGAATCCGAATGACTGTCATACACGATGCAATATTGTTTGGTCTGAAGATCTGCCTCGTATGGAACAAGAAAAGAGCCAATTTCGTTCTAAAATGGAGGATAACAGTTTTCATAGAAAGTCCCATTTATTTCCACAAAAATTCTCTTACCCTCCGAGCAAACTTGGCAGTTATAATATGACTTTGACTATAGTCTTTCCTTCTTCTTGCATCTACATTAATGGATTGACAAGAACAAGTCATGTATATGTAGGTTGTATGTACACATCTGTACTACTCTCTGCCAATAATTCATTTCCAATGAACAACATACCAAGAAGCAGTAAATAGTTTGAATCACTAAGTCTTGGATATCTCATGTCTGTCTGTAGAAACATTCATACATAGCACTTTTTTCTCAGACAAAAATGACTGCTCAAACATCTTTAAGATATCTAGGTAATCTAGAACATATCAACTATAGACGCAAACCTGGTTCAAAATGTTAAAAATTTCTGTGCACTCACAAAATCGAATACCTTCTTCGGCCGCCATATTGTATTATGCCGTTACTATGGTTACACGAGCATGCAGTTTGGGAAAATTATAGACTTCCAAAATTTCCTTCAAGTTCTATTTAAACTTCCTTAAAAAATTAAATTGTATTCGCGACTAAAAATAGTTCAAACAGGTATCGAGCAATCAGAACTCAGATTTTGACCTGACGTATTGAATACTCAACGGTTGATTATCTGTTAATAACAAAATATAAATAAACAAAGCTGCCTTTATTCCTGGCGTACGGTGCAAGCTAAAAATAGTTCTAAAGTCAAATATGATGTCAACCAATCAGAAGTCATATTTCTCCCTGACGTCAGGAGCACTGGAGCAGCGCTTTTGGAGTTAAAGGCGACTTTGTTTACGTTTACGTTGTCATAGTACCATAATACCACTAAATAAAACATTAATGAAGAACAACAACCCAGATTACAACTTTTATTTTGTTATTTAAGAACACCTTGAGATAACTCTCGCGTGGAATATTTAAATAGTTATATATATGGCAATAAATATTTTTAATATTATATATCTATAATTAGGGAACCATGCCACTTGTCACAGTAGTCATGAAAATATGACTCATATTTACAAACATTAAACCCTAGGAGTTTGGGAACCAGTCCTTGAAACTGAAACGACTACTCGGTCCATGTACCTCATTCTACTGTGATTCATCGCTGATATTCTCTGACTCATTGCTCTTCATTACTTCAAGCTTGAAACAAATTCCTTTTTAAGACTCCAAGGAAACTTTGATACGATATACTTCGACCGAATAAAAATATTTCTCACGTGAAGAAACTTCCGTTTCACGTGGAGCTCACGTGCATGGTGGTCTCGGGGGTCACGTGCGAGCAGCCATTTCTATCCACGACCACCCCCATGGGAACATTGTTTGAGTTATTCTCAGTATGCAGGCATTGTCCCGTTTCATTTTGATTTAATTCTGCAGGAAAGAAAATTTGTTTGAAATTAAAGAAACTGTTTTGCATGAAGTTTGTAGCTCATTTTATGAGGTAACTGCATCTCCACATTCAACTAACCAGTTGGTTTTCCTCGACATTTGCATCTCACATAATACATTAAACCAGTTTTCTTGGAGTACAACAGAAAATCAAAGATCAAATACAAGAGAACAAATTCACCAATGACGATGGCAGCCAAGAACTTCCCCTGGCTAGAATCTGTAAAATAATTTAAATGAATTTAAGTCTGGTGTTCATGTGATCATACTTGTCCTGGAGTACATGAGCTCAGTCCTTTATACCTTTCAATTAGAAATTCAATAAAACTATCAATAAATTAATGAATAAATAATGTACCGTTATCACTGCCATTTCCAAGTGCACCAACATTGGGCTTCACACATCTGCAAGTATCAGGGTGCAACGTTCTTCCACGACAATTTCGTGGTTTACAAACAAACTTGCACTGCAAGGGGTCCACTACCTGGATGAAAAAAACAAACAAACAAAAATAAGTATATGTGAAAATCAGGTTTTTAGAATATGTAATTTGTCGCTGATCAATGAAGACGAAAGTGTCAATTTTCAATAGACAAGAGACTTTACTGATCAATGATCACTACTAATGAAGTCTGATTAAATTTACGAACCTTTCCTTTTGGTGGATTTGTTAATTTACATTTGCAGTTGCAGTTTTCGCTGTCCCATCTAAATATTCAAAGATATATTATTGCGTTTGATGTTTAGAACTGACAAAACAATGATCAGTTTGACGCTGATAGAGCTCTTTTCGAGATAATAAGGTAGTAGCTATAGGGTAATCATTCTATACAGTAACTTACTCATGAGTTGCATCACATTCCCTCCCAGCAGGTGCTTCCTGCAAGTTGCATTTACAATTGCAGTTTTTCTCTCTTGTGAACAAATCTGAAGGACAACGCTGGACACATTCTTCCTTGCAACTAGTGTGGTTCTTCAAAATTTTATCTTCTACTCCAGTTGGACTTGTGACTTTGACCAGGACGTCGGTCGATGTAGCAGCTACACAGGTTTTTGTATCAGGATGAAATTTAGGAATGGAGCCTTGACACTGTTGAACCACCACGAAGTACGGTTCACCATTTCCCTCCACAGGAACAACTTTGGGTAAGGGATTGCACAAAACATTGTGAGCCGAAGTCAACACTTCTAGACATAAAAAAACATTTATCGTTTTAGTTAAGTAAACTTTGCTGCAACAAAAGAGAACGAATTACAACTGTTCACTGCATGAATTACAGTTCAGGTCCACTTAAACAACCTTGTGTCTGAGCAAGACAAGCCGGCGTTGCAAAATACAATACGTATATTTTGTGCGCAGTTGATAAGCAACCAATCTCTTGATTCAGCAATCGACAGAGACTGCAGGCACCAGAAAAACAATTATTTACAAAATAAATCACTCAAATGATTATTTCGCAATTTTTTTCCGGTAGGTTATGCAGATTACTGTTGAAACGGAACCTTTCAAAGTGGATTTACGTAAAGCGTGGCATGCAAGATAGTAAATTCGCAGGAGTCATCGCAGGTCGACTAGCTTCCTGTAGTAACCACAGTTCTACGTGAAACACCAAACACTCAAAAGAACTCTCTTAATTACGACAAATAAGAGTAGCATTTTGAGCAAACCGTGAACAGATGCTCTAATATTTCATAGTTCATTATGCAATAAGTGTTTGTATCGACTATCCTCGTCTCGAACCAGCAGATGAGTAAATACAGGCGTATACATAGAGACAGTCTAGTACCATCAAAACGGAATACCGACATAGCAAGTTTTTCTGTCTTCAAAATCATTTTCTCGTATTTTAATTGATGAAATCACATAATGCGAGGTATTTGTACGCTACATTTATTTCGTTTCAAAAACACCAAAATGGCATGTAGTTCTTAAACCACATGCAGACTCGGCCATTTCAAAAATGTCGTGTATTTAAACGTTTGGGACCATATTTGTACTACTGAACGTATAATACGATAGTCACCTAGCGAATATTTTAAGGTACTTTTCGGTAATTAGAAACCATAATACCGCTAGGTTCCTGCATTCTTATGTAGACACAATTATAATATGAGAATTAAAGCGAATACCAAACTTTAAGATACCCTAATAAGTTCTAGACTTAGTTATATACCCAACTACGATCAACTGTTCAATAGTAGCCAGTCAGTTCCAGTTGTATTACACAATAACACCAATATCACTGAATGTCGCTATATTTAAATAGTTTACACTGAAAAAATCACTAATAGTGTTTATCCTCATTAATCATATAATCTGGTAAGTTACCAGGTAGATTTTATGGTCAATGTAGGCAAAAAAGTCTTCTGGTAAGATACGTGCATTAAAACAAGTAGGAGAGAAAAAATTAGAAGAAGTTTAAACGCTACAATATGCTTAATCATCACTCACCAGCATGGCTTGAAGGCAGACAAATACACATGATAGCAAATACAACGAAATGACCATTCATCGTGAATGAAGCACCAATAAACAACGTTATGATGTCTTATACAAAGTGTGAAAGCAAGGTTTGATTGATGATCAAACCTCAACGACGGTCCCTCTTATAAAGAGTTCTTCCGTAAGACTTTGAGAACCCCGCAAGGAAATGCAAATGCGTTCCACCCATATCGCATATCTCGCCCCGAATTCCACACGAGTTACCGGAAACTGCAAACAAAGATCACATACAACTGGTCGCTGCATTGTATACTTTCAAATATTCCACTTCATGTTTCTCTATAAATGGTCATCACTGCACTGCACGTTGCGAGTTTTAGCCAGGGATTTCTGTAAATTAAGCTGCGCATTAAACGTTTTGTGCCAAAAATAGACAGATCAAACTAAGCATCACCATGCAGCGAAGCTAACATGGTGGAATAGAAAAAGATAAACTTTCTTCCCAGGGTTTTGCACAGGAGCAACATTTGTGAGTTGACAACAATTTGTCTTCCTTGAGATCAAGTAGACGCCGCATGGTTTGGCAGGGGCACGTGCTATAATAGTTTCAAATAAGCATGCACCATAATGTGGAGCACATTTTTTGGCTCGAAAAGGAATATGCAGAGTATCACGTTTAGCAAGCTTGCAATATTACTAAAATGTTACTAGGATACAGCTTGTCAAAATAGTTCGTGCTTTTAGCTGACTGCAAAAAGTTTGTAAGTTTTAGAATCAATTTCGGTTTGTCGACGTCACCAGACAGTTACTTCCTACGCGCATCTTTGGTTTGGCAAACATAGCAATAAAGGAAAGCACTTCAAAATGCATCAATGATTCTTGGCACAGTTTGTTCTAGCCTCGGAAAAACGTTTGACAAGCTGAAACACCATGAATCAGCAAGTTTGAGCAATCAAAAATCAGAGCCAAAAAGGAACAAGTATACGAAAAATAATAGGTGACAGTCTGTCCTATACCATTGAACTAAGTTGTTTGATTATGCAAGAAGCTATAGACTCCCGCAGTAGATCTATATTTGCAAAGTTTCTGATCAATAAAAAACAAGTAAAACTTTTTTGTTCCAGGTTTATTTGATCAAAAGACGAGTTTCCAACGTGCTTGGAAGCAGACACCCAATTACTTTCACAGCAGCTTGTTTCCTGATGTGCATTACTGACAACCAGAGCTCAAAACAACAGCCGGAATGTCTCCGGTCAAAATGACCGATCAATTTTTTTTTTGCTCGTCGAAATCCGTTTTTGATCGGTCAGAAATACACATAACTTGCACCGATTTATTAACAGAAAAAAAGTCATTTGTCTTCAGTCTTTTGTATTCCGTTTTAAACGATTACAATATATCGGCAGAAAACTGAAAAGAAAACAAGTTATAATTCTTGCAGAAGTTGTGAAAATGTGGCCGGTCGACCGGCGGAGTAAAAATTGGTTTGTCAACAAGCGTTTTTGGCCGGTCATTTTCCGTTGACTGCATGCATGGCTGTTCTCTAGACATTGATTGATTAAAATCGATATGAGACGGTTAATCAAGGGATTGAAGTACTTCTGTGGAGGCTATTAACTGTCTGCATGCTGTCAGACATCTAGAAATCACTAAACTGTGGTCCGCAGTCAACAAAGATGACAGAAATTGTATGCGAGAACATCATAATTATTTTGAGACATTTCTTGTTCACCGCTGCATGAGGTACCCAGATAACTGTACAGTTTAATTACTAACCCCGCCGCGTCCTATCAGCACTATATGCACAATCTTCACCACAGATTGACAGGATAACAAAGCTTCAAAACTCGGGATACCTAATCCGTCGATTGGAGAAACATGTGGTCCATTTTGCACCGAAATCGGGAGGAGTTCAACGGGAAATTGCCACGACTATTTTCGTACCACTAGGTCATAATGTATTACCCTTATATTACATATTTGTACTTTCGTTTCTTGCTACAAGTGCTGGGAGCAACTTGGAAGGACAAACATGTACATTTCTGTTTCGAATAGGAAAAGGTACGGAAGTCCAAATTAGGAGTTGATAGTAGTTACACTTACGATTTTCAAGCACCTCCGTGTAGGATCAGCGCGTCACGGGTTAATTTCTACAAAATAAACATGAAGAATATCAGAAGGTGGATCATTAGGAAGAACTAGATTTCCTCCTGTAGTAGCCATTGATGAATAAGATAAGCAAGAGAAGCTTTGTCCAGTCTAGGTATAAATGCATGGTTAAGGATTTCTTATGAATAACCCCTTACACAGAAACTTAGCCGCAACAATCAGGGTTAAAAGTTGTTTCTTTTTGAACAAAGAGATATAAACGACGGGGATGATTTGGTTGTAATTAAAAGGTGAAAATTCTCCTCAAAAGAAGAAATGGGTGAAAATTGTGTCAGAATAAAGAATTCTTTAAAGTTGTGTACACAACTATTTCCACAGAGAGTTTTTTATTGTGTTTTTCACCACGTACAAGACTACGACACGTACAAGAAAAACAATTAACGTCACTTTCGTTCTTGTGTGTGATAACCGCACTAGCAAACTACCCACGTCTTTTCGTCAAACGAAACTTCAATATTTGCCAAAGCAAACATTCCTCATTTACCACGCATATTATAATGTAAGAAGTTCCTTCACTTATATTGCAAAGTCACTAGTATAATAATAAAGAACGAACTAAATATAGTCTCTTGAGGTGTTGAGATTATTAGTAACATAGCTAAGCTAGATCTTTCAACTATTTTATGCTAACATAAAACCGCTTATATTCTGTATACAGGTTATTAATTATTGTTTCTTGTTTGCGGAAATGCAATATAATTATAAAAGTATTTTAATCAAAATTTCGGAGCTGTTCATGTGGTTTGCTTACCGGGAAACAACATTTCTCAATATTTGCGCTTTTATACTGAGTCAATCTTACAGCATTGCCCAAATTCCTAATAAAAAACTTCGTGGGCGTATAGATATATCTAACCGTTGAAATGTTTCTACAGCTGCACAGCATGCATGGTCTATCAGTTCTGAACTGTTCTTCCCAGATATCCAGTGAGAGTGATCTCCTACTGATCAAACATTACTATAAGAGGACAACTGTGGTGTTTGGTAGAGTAAAAAGGTAACTCTTAATTGTTCCGGAATGGGACCATTATGGTAAATCTTGCGGTAAAATCTGTTGTGTTGTTGAAAGTCCACAAAATTTGTTTACCAAGAACAACTGCGTTCGTTATCAACATCTCTGTTTGGCAAGTGTACATAAAAGAACGGAAATTCTCGTCATTATAAATAGCCCAGGTATACTGATGAATTAAAACAGTGTTGAAAAGTTTAGGAAATATTTTAGATGTTTTCCCTAATTAATCGTTGTTGAAAACAAATGTCCAATTGTCGTGAAGAAAAGAAAAGAAGTTTGACTTTCCCTAAAGTGGAATGCAAGATATTTCAGCTCATTTCTTCGATGGGATAATCTTAAACTTTGCTCAAAACTGTCCTAGCACTTTGTGATTAACTTTTCCCAACGTGAAAGTATAGATTTATCAGTACACCACACATTTTCTCCAGGTACTCCAATTTCCTGCTTGGGCAACTCTGGAGCAAGAAGACAGACTCTTAGTGTAGATAGCCATACTAAGTTTATACAGGTTTATTTTTAGTGATGAGTCACTGCAGAGAAGTAATAAACTGAGGTCACCTAACTCCATTGTAATAAGAACAATCCGGAAAAAACAATTCCTAGTGACTGTGTGTGAATCGTGTGTACAGCGACAGACCCATTTAAAACATTTCAAAGTTCAGTCAAAACAAGATATTGTCTAAAAACCAAGGGCGAGGCGTCTTTTTTTCTCTTCAGTATTTAACAATTGTGATACCCAGCAGGCATCGCTTCGGTTCCAAACTACTCAGAAACGTGCGTGAGATGTTTAACGGATTACTTTTTCTCTTTTTCAATGTTCTTCAGATGCTTCGCGCCAAATAATAAGCAAATAAACTAGTAAGAAACGGTGCGGCGAGGCGTATAGCACAAGGCAATTCTGTGCAAGGCAATCTAATTGTACAGCGTTGACGTTCTAACAAAAAGATTTTAAGGTAATGGTGCAACAACGCCAGGCAACGAGAACTCAGTGACGTAAACCATAAGACGAGTCCAGCTGATTAATCCACACACCTCCGACGATTCTCGAAGTTTCTCGAACAGTTACGCGCGCCTTCACACGAATCTCGAGCACGTTCTGACATAAGAGATTAGGCAAGAGACTAGACATGAGTGTAATACATATACTCACGCAGCTCTGCGTAACCGGAAAAGAGAATATCTGTGAACAACCTCGTGTTATTGGCCAGTGCTAAGTACGCTTTCACACCATATAGATAGTCATATTTACACAGCATTCAAGTGTGGATGCAAGGCATATTAAAGAAGCAGGATGAAGTATTGTTTTGAAATTGATTTTGTTTTCCTGACAACAATGGCGCTCATTTCAAGTTGTTTTCACGCAGGTATGAACATTATCTCATGTAGGAACGCAGAGATATACGATACTATCAGTCAATCATTCATGTTGTCTGGTAATAATAGGATTTAAGCTCTGAAACTATCAAAAAGGTAACACAAGTTTATAAAATAAATACAATGATCCATGGAAAACAGTTTATCAAAGAAATGATGAGATATAAGAACTCTCTGTATCTTCCCTTACGCATACGATTACACCGAGTTATTTTAATGGTATATCGGTATGCAGAAAATTAATGTTTAAATGTACCAATTGTCACTGCATATACGATTAAGTCAAGAGTATGGATAGTTGAGGAGCCTTAAATATGAACAGGAAAGATGTTTAAGCAACAGTCAAGGCAAAACGTTTCTAGTCTTGTAATCGTGCGCAATTCAGAAGTTAGCCGTCATTACTTATACATGCATGATCAACAATGAAGTGTTACTGTATCTGTTTAACAACATGCATGTTAGAACAATCTTTCCTCCGAACGACCTTTGAAAGTTTCTTGTATATTCAAACGTACAGTATCAGGTTTTTCTATGACAACCGAACGCTTGATGCTTCGCGAGATTAGAGCGAGCTCGGCCGGAAGCAATTCAGTCTTCTTTGCCGTTCATCAATCATGACGTTTGAACGTCCGGAATTCGTGGGAAAAAATGGAGGTTCTAGGTTCAACGTCGTCCTGTTCTTGTAAGAACGGATTTTACGCCTTGAAACTGATACTATAGAGCGGTCAATAAAAACATTTCCTAGCAACGAATCGTTTACGAGAAGTTAACGAATGAATGATTATATTTTCAGGCGCAGCACAAGGGCTGACAATCAATCACAATGAATTCTGTCGGATCAGACCAACACTAGTAGCCGTAGATCACCCGTCTTATCGCTCATTCCCGTATTACGTCACATTACAACGTTGCGGGGGGTCCGTGGGTTACATTAGCCCACGCTATATGACCTGCACACCCGCAACTTTCCGGGAAGTAAAAATTGAAGTCCGTAACCTGCAGACCAGTGAACTGGAAGTGGTGATGGAGAAAAATCATACCTCTTGTAAAAGTGAATGTACAGACAAACCAGAGATGTGTGACCCTGAGATGGAGTTCTGGAACGAACCTGCGTGCAGGTGTGAATGTAAATACCAGGATGAGCCACCCGAACCATGTCCAGCCCGCTTCAAGTAAGTGTTGAGCCGCCAGAGACCAACTTTTGAAATTATCCAGCGAGAGTTTGGTCAAGACGTTTCCTTAGTTCACTAGTTACTACTGCTGCTTTTCATGTACTCACTATTAAATTATTTTATCAAGGTGGAATTCGTATACATGTGGCTGTGAATGCAACGAAGAGCAACATGCAACGCAATGCCTAAGAGAAAATAAGGTTCGAATATGGAAAAGTTTATTTCTAAGTTCAATATATCTTGAACTTGAAACGCAATTTTGTTATCACTGGAACTATTCACGTCTAGTCACTGTCGCTTCTAGCTTATGGAATCGCTTCTTTTCCAGGTGTGGAGTAACGATAAATGTGGATGTGAATGTCCACCAAAGGTCATCAGTAGATGTAAGAGGATCAAGAAGGTACTGGATGAGAATACATGTCGTTGCGTGGTTGGTGAAGTCGTGTTTGGAGCTCAGGCTAGCAATGGTAAGTTAAAACATTACAATAACGAACGACTGCATGGAATACCACATACTGATGAGATGAATGAGTTTACAGGCTGACTTTCGCTCTTTCTTTACAGATAAAAATGCAGGAATTGCTAAGCCAATCGTGTTTGGTGTCGTAATTGGAGAATTTTTCTTGTTGTTGCTTATATTCGACGTTGTTTTATATATGAAAAAGTGGGGCTTTATTTATTATCTCAGAAAATCTGTGGGAAAAGCTATCTCTCAAGGTCAGTGAAATTATTTACGATGAAAATGTAAAAGAATTTGGTTAGAACGTATTTATTTATATCTCTTTATACTTCCAGTGCATTATGGTAGAACTGAAGCTATCGTTTATTTTATTTTCAGGTAAAGAAAATTCAGCTCCACTCAGCCCTAATTCAAACCACGACACAACGACATATTTGTAAACTAGTGAAAGAGTCAGAAAGACAACTTAAATTATAATAAACAGAGTTTAATATTGGTATATATTTATATTGGCTAAGGTTGCAATGAAAATACGTACAGCAAAACTGTACTAGATGTACATAACACTTCATTGAGACAATGACGCTGCAGATTACTTTATATTAGCTGTCTGCTGCTTAAAAAATAGAACGAATTTATGTGAAGAGTCACTACAGTATTTATTACCAGTTTCAAGATTGTAATTGCAGATTCCAATGGTGTGCTAAGACCATTTGAAAGTTCTTAGAAGTGCTTCTTCGAAAGAAGCGAAATATACAATTAATAGAAACGGGATGAGTTAATATTGGGGTCACAGCGTCGTCCACTTTGATCAGAGATCCTCTGGTAGTGAAAATAAATGCAGACGGGATATTCGCCCTGCATTCGCATCCAAACTGAGATCAAAGATAAGAATGTACGATAAACGCCTCCAGATTCCAGCCCAACAGAATTGTGCGCGGCGTCATGAGGTTCAGGAGAATATTTTTCGAGTCTTTCGTACAACTTACTACGTAGTAAGCTCATGCTCAGGTCTTCAGATGTGTTCACACAGTATATTTAATTCAAACAATCACGGTGCACCAGTTGCCAAACCGGTTATCTGTCTTGCAATACGGGTTTTTAGTTTTCCGTGCTATTATGCAAATTAGGACGTTTTGTGACGTCACAAAAGCGTTTTTCCGCGCTATTATGCAAATTAGAACGCTTTGTGACGTCACAAAAGCGTTTTTCCGCGCTTTTATGCAAATTAGAACGTTTTGTGACGTCACAAAAGCGTTTTTCCGCGCTATTATGCAAATTAGAACGTTTTGTGACGTCACAAAAGCGTTTTTCCGCGCTATTATGCAAATTAGAACGTTTTGTGGAGTTACAGCTGGTTGACGGCGCACACCCGCAGTTTAATCGTAACATTTCATTTAAAACAGAGCGTAAAAATATTGTTGCAGTTCTCAAATTACACTCCTACGAGAATATGCTTCAATATTTATTATTCCTCCTACAGAGAAGCCGTATGACGTTCCTGACGATTTCCATATTCAAATTTTTTCATTTATGACTTGTTACATACCAGATGCTCATCAGACTATGTATCAGCTTCGTTCTCATAGAATTTCAACAAGAAAACTACACCGAATGTTACAGGAATAATAGATTTTTCGTACGGGGAAAACTTGCTCATCGATTGCTTTACGTTTAGTGGTGTTTTCGACTTTGTTTTACTCAAAGGTTTGTTATTCCGAAATCAGTTCTCAAAGTAATGTTTTTCTCTCTACTATTGCCGCTACGTTTATGTATAAACTTATGGCGCTTTGTTCAACTCGAAATTCAAATATATTTTAAGCAATCGCACAGTAATAGCTCAATGTGATTTGATTTGTTCAAAAGCGTTGATCGTAAAATAGGATTGCGTAAAACTTACGTTTGTTCCATGACGTGTTGGTCTGAAGTGGATCTTTATACAACCTGAAGATCGTAGACTTTATTATAAATAGATATCAAAGTTATTATGTATATGAAGGTGTCAACTCTAAAATGAATTGTTCCATGGGCCACTGATTTATATTCAAAATTGTAACTATGAGACTATAAAGCATCAGTTTGAGTTAATAAAAACCACAAACAAAACAAAAGAAATAAACTATGAGGCTATTGGGAACAATTTGAAATTATCTAACTAGTAAACTCCAATGTATGTATTAATGCTTGTTATTATTCTTCTAGAAGGCTGCCTATCATGAGGGCAATCACTTCAGCTCTGTTAGCAATTGTATTGTTCACACCACTAAACTTAGCCTCCGTTGAGTTTATCCATCACAACTATGAGGCAATGACCAAAGTCCTCAAAGAGTATGCCGAGTCATGTAAAAATATATCCAGACTGTATACTGTGGGTAAATCGGTTGAAGGACGAGAGCTTTGGGTGATGGAAATTTCAGACAACCCAGGGAAACATGAACTATTAGAACCAGAATTCAAATATGTTGGCAATATGCACGGTAACGAGGTTGTTGGTCGTGAATTATTGCTGCATCTCATTGGCTTATTATGTGATAATTACGGCAATGATCTGGCGATAACGAGCCTAGTTGATACAACAAGGATCCACATTATGCCATCTATGAATCCTGATGGATATGAAATATCATTTGAGGGAGACTGCACGAGTACGGCAGGCAGACGTAATGCGGATGATGTTGATTTAAATAGGTAATTACAAGCATTTCATTAAGCAAATACAGAATAGGTTTGGTTAAAGTTACCTAGCTATTTACGTAATCATAATTTTACATTTACGTATAAGTATACGTATATATCCTTCAATATATCTATTATATATAATTTTAACTTAATTAGTCCTATATTAAGATAGTTTTAGTACTCCAAGTGATTCAGTTTTTTAACTGCAATGTGGTTTTAATTAAACAGATTGATTGATTGATTGCTTGATTGAATGACCACTCGTGAACCACTGTATGAACTCTAGGACTATGATATAACAAAAGTTATATTGTTTTGCTCCAGGAACTTTCCAGACCATTACCGCCAGACTGAACTGCCACCCGAAAAAGAAACAAAGTTATTGATAAAATGGATCGAAGCAAATCCGTTTGTCTTATCAGCGAACCTTCACGGTGGCTCGTTAGTTGCTAATTACCCACTAGATGACTATCCAATAAAATCAAGAGACAGTAGAACACCGGACGATGATGTTTTTAAAGAAATTGCTTTGACATACTCCATGAATCACGCTACAATGTATTTAGGACGAGCATGTCCTGGGTTCCCGAAAGAAAAATTTGAAAGGGGTAAGAGTTCGATCTGGCTAACATCTGATGATTTTACTTATGAAAGCAAGGCTGTTGTCAATGGTTAATCTATATCACGTTGTTCTTGCACTTAAACCGTGCTTTTTTACCTGAAGGAATCACGAATGGTGCTCATTGGTACTCAGTTGAAGGTGGCATGCAGGACTTCAATTATTTCCACAGCAATTGTTTTGAGATAACCCTTGAGTTGAGCTGCTGCAAGTTTCCATACGCCAGAGAGCTACAGAAATATTGGAATGACAATAGGGAAGCCTTGCTTGCATTTATACAGAAGGTCAGTAGTGCTGACATTTATAGAGAAAAACAATCCTAGCTTCTGGATTTTAAATTTTAAAGCCGAAAACACGTGCCCGAAATAACATCGCCCAAATTGACAACCGCCATTGACTTTGCACTCATTTCCAGACACAGACAGCTTTATTTAAGTGATAAACAACGTAAAACATACAACAATACCTGGTCATCGCTACGAAACAAGTTTGGAAAGGTCTTTTGTAGCTCGACGTTATATTTTTCGACTCTGGAAAAGAGGAACGCTTTCTTCGGATGTGTAGTTTTCATTGATTGATATGTCGAAAATAAACTCCGTACACCAACTTTAGTTGCCTGTAGACGGTGTAAAACGCTTGGAACTGTCAAGATAGGCAAAAATGAGTTTTTGAAATCGACTCCTTCGCCGTTAAAATGCATTCTTGCTGCTTTCGCCCCAAAAGTGATCAAAGTTTTGACGTTTTGACTTGAATAATTGAATTTCGGCCCTCGTCCCAGGGCCACAGTGCGCGTTTCCCGCTTCCTCGCTCATCCAATGATTGAGCACTACAGCTGTTAGCATTCCAACTATCTATATAGCTCACTAAAGATTGTTCTTAATAAGTAAGAAGTGCTTTCATTTATACAAATACTTGTTGATACTGAAAAGATTGATATGTTTTTATTATCCATTTATTACACAACAACGTAGGTCCACTCAGGATTTTATGGCACAGTGAGGGACTTGAGCGGTAATATGATCGCAGGCGCTATTGTAAACGTCACTGACGGAAGAAAAGTCGTGCATACCGCTGCACAGGGAGACTACTGGCGTTTATTAAATCCGGGAAGTTACTTGGTTAAAGCATCACTTCCGGGCGCACCTGGCAGCGTGTCCAAGAGGGTTAACGTAGGCTTTAAGAGTACGCGAGTGGATTTCGTGCTTGAGCTGCAGGACGCAAGGCAGTACATGGCTGATAAGAACGAGCAAACATCATCAAGACCTGGTGTCATAGCTATTGTATTGCTCAGTGTTGCTGGAGTGCTGTTACTCGTCATTGTCGTCATGGTGTTGTACTATCGCAAAGCTAGGAAAGATTATGAGTACGCAAAAATGGAATTCACCTGATGGGACACAACCTTGCATCCAGGCTTCTCTCCAAACGTGGCAGCGGAGGAGAGGACCCTGGATGCAAGGCACACACACGTCACTGCAGAAATGCAGCGGTTGTAAGTAGGTATTCAAGTTGTAATTGGATATTCAAATAGTAGTAGAAATACACTGTTGTGCAAATTATGCTGTGTGAGCCCGCGTTGTTCCACTAGTTTCAGTTTTCGCTTGATGTGATTTAAATGGCAATGCTGGACGCGTTTTCACGCACACCAACTTTTGATGCAATTGTTGGCACCAGCCGTTTTCGTTTGAAGTCAAGAAAGGCAGCTTAATGTGGTGTTTGACATTTTAGATTTCAAAAATAAGGGTTTACGCCTTCAATAATGTCAACATTTTGTACGCGCGACGTCCGTAATAACAAAAACGTCGCCTCCTAATGGATGAATGATGAGAGAGAAATTACCGCGACGTGGCGTTGTCATGGGTATTGTTGGTATCCAAGAGAAAACGAGTGCCTCTCAAGCACGCTTCAGCTAACTTCCCCTGGTATTCACTTCCGCAAGCCGATTTAAACATAGAGAAATCGTTAAGATGCGCTACATTTGCGACAGCATGGCGATGTCGATGTATGCATTATGCTTCCTTCTACTCTGTTGTTCTACACTGAATGAGGCCTGGCTAGTCAAAATCGTGCGTTGTGATTCAAAGAAAGACTGCGTGTCCTGTACAAAACATAAAAGCTGGTCTGGTCAGCCATGTCGTTGGTGTCCTAGAGATAAAGAGTGCCACGCTCACGGCGCCGTGTTAGCAAACCCGTGCTCAAGATCCGAAAACATCGTTCGCGCTGCTCAGTGTAGCCAGATCGTGGTTCCACGTTACGACAAAAACCTCGCGTACAAAATGGTGTTTCTTTCCTCCTTGGCTTACGCAGACAATGTCGCCAACTACATTTCTAAAGCAACTGAGGTATATGCAAGTAGAGATGAAAAAGTAGCATGGTAGCCGGTGCGTCCTTTTGATAACCACCACAACGCTTTAGTAACATTGTACCAATAGGATTTGCATGAAGCTACATGAACCTCTAGGAAAAACAATGTCGAACTGTATCAAGTATTCGCTCGCCCAATTGCTTTATTTACACAGGTGAGGAGCTTCCAGCTAGTACGCCAAGTGACAAAAACTTGTCAAGCGAATGCAAATGCTCTGGGTTCGTGGCAGTCTCACACACTGAACGAGCTATAGCGGTAGCGTTCCGGGGATCTGAGACGACAAATCAAGTACTGGTTCAAGGTCTTAGTATCCTTACCGCGCCTAAAGTTAGTTTCTCAGCTGGCGGCAAGGTTCAACAGACGATCAATGACGCATTTAACAAGATTTGGAGTGAACTCAAGAACGACGTATACAGCCAAATAGCAAGGTGATTTATAGAAAGTATACTTTGAGCTATTCAATATAGAGAAGGTTAGTTTGCATACATCATAGTTTCTATCTATTCAAAGGTATCGTGCCTACAAGGTTTGGGTTACTGGGCATTCTCTTGGTGGAGCAATGGCTTCTCTGGCAAGTACAATAATACGTAATGACGGACGGACAGCGAAGGACAACTTGATCTTGTACACCTTTGGTCAACCGAGAGTCGGGAACTATGATTACGCTTTAAAACACGACAATCTGGTTCCAATCAGCTTCAGAGTGACACGCTACCGCGATCTGGCTGTTCAATTTCCAACCTGCGTACCCCCGTTCCCAACCCCTTGTTTCGCGTTCGGAGGCGGTCCATACCATCACGGCAAGGAAATTTATTATGGCGGCAAAGTGATGAACAAAGACTCGTCGTATACAATCTGTGGAGGATTGCCTCATAATGAAGACATGCAGTGCAGTTACAATCCAGCGAATTGGGGCGCATGTCTTACATCAGATATCAGCGATTGCATTGATAGTCACACAATGTATTTTGGTATTCGGGTTGGACTGTGGTGGAAAGAATAACAGTAAACACATTGACCATGCCATTTAGATAATACAATATTATTAGCGAGCATATACTGCCATAGGTGTAACAGATTGGTGCATAGTTTAGTTTAACGCTTCAGTATGAATAAAGTTCAGCTCATAGAAGCTTGCCAATTTCCAGATTTTTATTTCAAGACTTGACTTCATTCACAGACAATACACTGATACAGTAACGGTCGCAATAACAAGACTGCTAATTGAACTTGCCGGTACATTTTGATTGGTCAAAATGGTAAATTATGTTAGCCTAAACAGGTGTCAACTTGGGCCAATATGTTTTGCACAAATTTGCATGTATACTCCTTGAAAAAGCTTGTCTCCACTGCCTGACTTCGGTGTTCAAACACTCATTTCTTCATTAAAATCACGTTGGAAACCGCAGAATCAGACCGCAACGTAAATATAACTGGTGGCGAACTGAACACTGAAGAAACCATGTGTCTTGTTAAGATAAATGGCGTTATAAATAAAAGGTGTCAGTAAACACGAAATGGGACAAGCAGGCAGTCGTCCATTTCAAGGAAAAGTGCTTCACAAATTGTCAGGGCACCGTCAAGCAGTGCTACAATGTGTATTCAACGAAGATGGCGGTGTTCTGGCGACGTGCAGTGCTGACAGCACTGTGCTATTGTGGAATGTAGCGAGTGGAGAGCCTTTAAGGTCCTTGGAAGGACACACTGATGCAGTAACAAGCGTTTGTTTCTACGAGAACATTTTAGCAAGTTGCTCAAAAGATAAAACAATTATTTTGTGGCTGTACGAAAGTGGACGACGCGCATCACGTATAGGTAAGAGAGAAAAGCCCTTTTCTGAAAGCTCATCAACCGTAGATTGTTAAAAAAATTTGCTTGAAAATGTGCTTAGTGAAGAATAAAGTAAGTAGTCTAATATCGTTTTCAGCTGATGTAAAAAGCCATGAATGATTTAACCAAAAAAATAAAACATGAAAAAATATACGAGTAGAACTTGTTGAGGTATAGCATAGATGCACTGGCTGAGATATTTGCATCAGAACTAAGTGTAAAAGCACAAACTATGTACTTTGTTACTTACAAATCCTTGACTTTGCACAGCTAGCACAAACGCAAAACGTTCCTTGTTTTCAAAACAAGCAAAGCAGAACATGCCTCAGAAAAGCTTCTTAGATAAAAATTGTCGAATAAATTATTCAATCTTTTCGGGTATTTTTGCTTGAAGAAATGCTAATTAGCGTTTCTTAATAACTAGATCTTCAAAATACTTCCGAAAAGCTAACAGTTGAGTCTGGACATGCAATTACCAAAAACGTTAATTTTAGAAACAAACTTGTTTCCAACGAGTTTGTTTGGATTTCAGTGACAATCCAAATTTTCACTATGTTTGTTAGTTTCATGCAGCTTCATGCCTAAATGAATCGTCCCAACGTTTAATAATTAAAATCTTCTGGCAGCCTTATCATTCATATTTATGCAGAAAGATATAATTTGCAGATATCGCGTCAAAAAAGCATTGCTTCCATCAACTTTAATCTATTCCGCACAGGATATATTTTAACAAGATCTTTATTTTTAATTTCCAGTCGTTTAGTTGAAACGTTTTTCACGTCCCCTTGTGAAAGAAATTGAACGTTTCATTAAATAGTTTTTATTATAGAAGGGTAGACGTACACCTCGAGGATTTGAATGTTGTTTTAACGACGCCTCTTTTTGTGGCATGTTTAGTTTTCATTAATTCCTTTGTCAAAGAAATTTAGATAAGAAATAATCTACAGACATTGCTCATGGAGCAAAATAGAATTTAGCTTAGAGATGACACAAAAAAAAACGCCGGCAGTTTTCTATTTTGCGAACTCTATTGAACTGCTAATATGAAACATGTTTATCTAGAGATCCACACGGGAGCAGTGTTATCATGCGCAATCTCCTCAACTGGTGAACACATCGCGTCATGTTCAGATGATAAAACTGTACGATTGATTAAATTCCAACCAGGCACGGGCGCCTTCGTGAATGGTGATGAGATAAAAAGATTGAACGGCCACCGCGCTGCTGTGAATGATGTAAAATTTTCACCAAATGGAAGTTTTCTTGCAAGCGCATCTCACGATAACACTATTCGAGTGTGGGAGACTGGCACTGGTGCATGCGCAGTAGTCTTACATGATCCTTTCGGTCCTGTGCACAAACTATGTTACTCACCGAGCGGAGGTCACATGATCAGTCTTTCAGGTCCAGGGAATGTTGTGAGCGTGTGGAACACAGAGACATACTCGGCCGATAATGTGTTGGAGGCGAATGATGGTCGAGAAATGCAGGTTTTTAGTCTCATCACTAGAAGAAATAGGATCAGTCAATGCAAGCTGAGTTGTAAACAAATATTGTTGAATGAATCACAAAATGATTGCAGAATGATCTTTTTTGCAGAATATTGCAATAAGTCCTGATGGTCGGATAACAATTGGTTTAGCAAAAGACAACAAAATAACACTGTGGAGAAAGATGACTAGGAATTGCACTCCAGAACTTAGGTAAAAAAACATTTAAAAAGCACACCTGATGTAAATTCTGTTGCATATCGTAACAAACATAACATTTTCGCAACCAATGACATTGACGACTGTCTTTACAGTGCCCAGCACAATGGTTGAGTTGTGACAGTTCTCAACGGTCACGGCCCTGAAACAAAAAAAATACGACCCTTAAAAACTGGATATCTACGGTAGAAGTTTGCTTGTCCTAAAACTTAATCTTAAGCTTTCTTTTTTATCAACA
>JAODVM010450712.1:6097-22616 GCA_025400095.1 Phenganax marumi
TTTTCAAGTTGTAGCTTTGGGAAAGTCAAAAACTTGCAAGTTATTTCATCTGAATAGTGTTCACGCATTTAATACACACGCAAGCTAACTGAAGCATTTTTTAATAGGAAACAAGTTAGTTGAGAACACGCAAGCTTTGGACCAAACAAGTTTAAACAAGCACCAAACATGCATTTTCCGTTCTACAAAACCACTGAGGAAGAAAACAATGACGTTTCTCAACGTCTTCCTCAAAGTGCGGAAAGAAATGATGAAGCGCCGCCGGGCAGCTCAAAAAAAAGAAAATTAGAGGGGAGTCATTTTGACATAACGAAATATCTTCATTCTACTCATCACAATGAAACGAAGAGATGTCCGTTACCGTACATAGGAATGATTGCGGAGGCCATAAACTCCAGTCCCGAAAAGAAAATGGTTCTATCTGAAATTTACATCTATATGGAGCAGCATTTCTTTGAGCATCTTTCTGGCAAACCAAGATGGCGGAACACAGTCAGACACAATCTATCATTCCATAAGTGTTTCATAAAACGCGATTGTTCGAGACGAGGAAATCGAAGTCATTTTTGGAGCATACATCCAGATTATATTGAGCAATTCAGACGAGGAAATTTTACGAAGACTTTAAGTCCTTCACGAGAAGAGAGTGCTTTGACACCATATGCTGTAACAGAGCAGCAACTTTGGCGGAGAAATGAACAATTTCACGGGTTCTTTCCTAGCCTATCCTTTGAGAACTATCTTCATCATGAAGCTATTCCACCTTTAACTTCAAACTATTTACAGATGATGCCACTTTTAAGCACACCACCAACAACAAGCAATATTTATTATCCGCTTCCCTATCAACGATCTCTGAACGATATGCCACAAGCAAATCCTACAACGAACATAATGCATATCCCAGAAGCAAATCAACGGGTTCTCTTGACTCCCGAGTCTCTACTATCCACATCTCAATATCCACATTTAGTTCCTATACCATGGCAATTTCAACATTTCCAACTGCCCGCGTCTAGCCGCGAAACCTACACAAATCCGAGCATTTCTCAAAATTTCCCAAAAAGCTAGAACACAGAATGAAACTAGATATGCAAAATTACTCTTTATATTGCTATTCTTCTACAGACTGCAGAAAGTCAAATTATTGGCACAATCTTTAAGCCTCTTTACTTTAACCAAAACATAGAAAGATTTATCAATAAACAAGAAATTCTTGTGCAAATGTCAAAAAAAATTTTTTTTGAAATCAGATCATAATTTAATAATTAATACCCAATCCTGCAAACAGGGTGACATTTCACCATTTTTGCCTCAATCTTCATAAAAAATACACCTGAGCAGTTATTTTGGAAGCCTATACAGTAAAATTTTGCCTGAGTGACCACCGGGGGGGGGGAGAAATAAATCATTGACACGTTCAAATTTTGCTTTATGCACAATCTGAATACTTCATTCACGCCCAGACACCAATAAGTCGCTAAGTGTCAAATCTCACTCATTTTCAAGTCACAAAGTTGGAAGGTCTGGTGAACTATCAATTTTGTTATCTAAGATGTGTTTAAAAATTTTGTTTCTCAACCTTTTTTTAACAAGTCTTTAATAGTCCAGTGCAAGTATTCCATAACACAAATAACCGGATATTAGAACTAATTATGAATTCATGTTTAGAATTTCTTTTTATCAGTATTTGAATAGTGTACTTTATTTACGGTTTATCACTATTTTCATGTATCCGTTGCAACAATAAGAAGCTCTGAATGACAACGACAAAGTTCATTACATTAATAACCAATAATTACCTTAATTTCAACGACGAAATGCGAAATACAATGATTTTCTTTTGACCAAATGCAATCTCAATTTTGCCGCCATTTCATTTCCTGCCGAGCAAGAGCCTGAACACTAAACTAAGACGCGTCTTCTCGCCCCAGTCTTAACAGAAACTCCTCTAAACTGACGTAGCACTTCTCTTCTGTTCATTGACAACACAGCATAGTAAAGTCGCGAAAATGGTACGTTTTAAGTCGTTTTTTTCAAACGAAATTAGATATTGATTTCTCTTTTAGAGTTCTAGAATACACCTTTACTTATTAATTTTCCTAAGCTTAGGTTTAAAACCAAGAAACAGCTTTGACTTTTGCTGAATTAAAATGATTTATCATTGTTCAGTAGTTCAAATTAGAATGTTACTGACTCGTAGGTTCAATCAGCTTCGTCCACGTCGGTCGGTAGCGGGAAATCACCGTCAAAAGGACTGGCCAAAGCCTCCAGTGGTGGGACACAAGCCAGACAAAGGTAATATTTATAAAATAAAACCAACTTAATGCAAATTGATCTAAGTTTGTGACCTGAAGATATATTCCAAAATATGATCAAAAACACAGACAGACAGCCAAGTAACTAGAACGTTTTCATACATGTATACTCTGGTTTATTAATTATAATGGTTGTCCATTACCAGGAAGGGAACCTCTGGCGCTGTAACAAGAAGAACAACAACTGCTGGAGGCGGAGGAATGTGGAAATTTTATACCGAAGATTCACCAGGATTGAAAGTGTATGTCACCTTGCTCTTTTTTCTCCTGTGGTTGTGATTGCTTTTTCATAAAAGACAGCCAGTAGCTTTCCTTCTGTAGCTTTAGATTTGTGGATGATTTCTCATATTTATTTTCTTTTTCTAGTGGTCCTGTACCTGTTCTTGTCCTAAGCTTGCTATTTATTGCATCTGTCTTTCTACTTCATATTTGGGGCAAATACAACCGTGGTTGAAGAATTTATCTTTGGAAAGTTTAGTTAAATTTTGATTGCAAGTCAGACAGTTTCAAGGAAAAACTAAACATGTACTTATTTATGAAGAGTTACTTAAAGTCATAGTTCTAGAAAAATGCAAGTGCAATTTTATAATAAAATAATTTCAATAAGTCTACAGTATATATATACTATATGTTACAGTACTTCACTTAGCTTCAAGCATTTATGTTCAGGCAACTAGTAGTGTTGCATCATTTGGGAGTTATATAAATCCGTATTCCTCTATACATGACTGTCACAATACCATGATAACCACCTCTAGGTACCCCAGCCTTAAAATCTACCATCGCACCTAGTCTTGAAGCGATCTGATTAAAGCTACTCTCACCCCGATAATTCACTTGCACTGCTTTTTGGTCTTCAGTCTTACGTGCTACAATATCCTCAACTCTAAAAACTGGCAAACCTTTAATTCTACCGAGAAACTCCTTATCATAATTCTCTTTGACAAGATACGATAAATCCGTATGCAAGAAATCAAATTTCTTATCATTTAAAACAATGAATTTTAAATGCTGATCAAAAAACTGCCCCTGGCTAACACCAACACGACCAAACGTTTTAGTCCTTGAAATCTCAGGCCGTACACACACTCGACCTTTCCGTTGCTCTCCTTCCCTCATCCAATCATCCCAAAAACCAGCTGGCCACTTTGGTCCAAGTTCAGCCCATAACTTTTTATCCATCATCCAACCTAATCCAGGGAAGAAGTCGGAGCGATATAACTTACCGTTTTGATTTGGCTCTATCAAGCCAGCTTTTCCATTATCATTCCATGCCGACATGCACCAAATCGTGGGATCTTGGTCTAACAGATGCCGAGTTCCCAAGAAGTAGTCATAAAAATCTGGAGCTATAAAAACCATAGAAGAAATTCTGTCAAAAACTGGAAGGATATAAAACATCACTCAGCTCAAAAATACTAATTTCAAACCTATATCAAGATCATCCTCAACAATCAGAACAGTATCATAACCCATTTTATCAAACACTTGACCCAAGGCCCATTTGTAATGTCTCGAGATCTTGTAGTAACCCATGAAGCGTCTCATATTCGCTGGCACATCAATGTCTGAGAGATCTGGCTGCATGATATGTTTAACTTCACTGCCAAATGCTGCAATTGCATCCGACGTCTCCTTATGACCACAGTCTTGGCTCACAACAATTGGAAATTGTGAAACAGATGTTCGATACTTCAGTAAATCATTGAGAGATCTTTTTACTGCATCTGGTCTATTACATGATATCACCAAAACACAGATTGTGTAATCTTGTTTCACTGGCTTGTTTGTTCTTATCACTAGATCATAAAAATTCACTATTTACCCAAGAAAAAGAATGAGATGCACCAAAGATACAAAAACAATCATAGTAATTTTCCTATTTTCAAATCTGGTCAATCTCCTCCCCCCATTTACCTTGGCAACACTTCTATTTGAATTGTGTTTGTTTTGTTGGGTTTTTTTGCAAAGTTCATTTTAGCTTGCTAGATAAAGTATACCTTGTACTGGCTTCGCCTTCTTTGATGGACCCAGCAATGCATCTCCTTTTACTAAACTTTTTTGAACAACTTTGTCTACCACACCATCGGAAATTCTACGTTGTGGAAGCCGTGGTAGTTTATGTAAACGAGCCTTTAGTTTACCTCGAGAAAGAGGAGTATTTCCAAAACCATCCTGTTTAGTTTCGCTCTCAGGCTTAGCTTTTTTTTGGAAGTCTACGAAGTTAACAGTTGTACTTGGGACATCATGTTTCTTTTTTAAAATTTTTGAAGATGAATGTCTTGATATCAACACAAACAGCAACGTCATAAACACCACAATAAAAACAGCAACTCCAGCCTTGTGTTTAATCCGCACAACACGCATCCTTACGCAACAAAGTAACACAAAATATTATTCCAATTCTTTACATTTTGACACGTTGTAATATTTGTTGACAGTTGACACCTGCGGCCATTTTGAAACGTCATCGGACGCACAGTTTAACTTGGGGACTGGGCAGGTCGCCGCGGTCGCCGCCAACAAAAAACCAGTATGTTACTGTGCCACCACGAGGATTTTACATGGATCTCGACTGACACCTAACTCACTTCTAGCCCTTTCACTTTCGTAATTACAAATGAGCTCACTGTTAGCAGCACGAGCATCTATCCAAGAAATCGCAGACGTTGTAATATGCTGTGCGTCTGCGTGTTAGAAAATCTTTTGTGAACGAAAGTTGCGCGCTTTTTGGTCCACACCCGTTTCGATGTTGTTTTTCTTCCACGTTTTCCTAGCGTTCGATTAAATCTTTCACCTCTATCGATATGGACAGTAAATGGAGTTCCGCTACCAAAGTCAGCACTGTTAGACTTTCTCTAACCATAAGACACGCTATATGGTGTTGAGAAAGTTCAGTATGATTGCTTAAAAGTCGCAAGGCGTTTTAATGATACACGAAACCAGATAATAGGTATTAAACAACACGAAAATGTTACCCCGCTGTGTCACTGGTAAACAACAGGTGTACTTACATCGACGAGGCGGCAGTTCACTTCACTTCCTACCGAGTCTAGTCTACATACAGAAACTTGTAGCTGAACATGACTTTCTGGAAATGGGTTCAAAACGTCTTTCAAGCAGGGTCCGCATTAGTTTTCTATTTAGCCTTGTTTCTACTCGGTTACATAATAAAGCTAAGTACGACTAACGTTTCGAAAAGACTAAAACCACCTGACGATACTGATCAGTTTAGAGTATACATTTACAAAAGTGAATTGGAAAACATACGTACATGGGTACGATGTAAAGACGACATTGAGACCGGAGGTGATTTGTTTGGTCTGTGGATAGACAAACGTAACGTTGTGGCACAATTTGTGTTAGGACCTGGTAAAGACTGTAGAAGGACCACCACATCGTTTTATCAAGATATTGACTATCTCGCCAAGGTTGGAGAATTGATGACCAGAAAATATGGCTTATGCAACATAGGACAATGGCATTCGCATCATAGGTTAAGTCTTTGCAGGCCAAGTCTTGGAGATGAGAGTACAGTTTGGAGCAATATGCCTATCTCAGGTATAGAACGATTTGTCATGTTCATCGCGACCATTGAAAGCACTACATCAGAGGTGGATGTACATTGTTTTCTTTTTGAAAGCGATACGAAGAATATTTTGGCAGGAGAGATTTGCGTTATGAAACAAAAGGATTCTTCGTGCAGTCCTATGCGGGAGTACCGTGATTTGGATGAAGTGGTCAAGGCTGGAATGGAAGTGGATCAGTCAGAGCACAACTGGGAGGACGAAAATCGTGTAGTTATAGATATGGGGACATAATTTGATAATATTAATAGACAAGCCAAAGACAATTGATGATCTTGTAGATAGAAATCGGTACTTGTATGAAATTTATATAATAAGAAAAGGAATTGACGGTATTTTCTAGGTTTCTCTTCTTAAATAATATGTGTTAAACGGTGCAACGAATTCCCCTTTATTGTTGAAAACGAAATCTTATGCCGGGTCAAAGTTTGCACACTTCCGCGATTATCAAGAACCATTTTCTTCGTGGAAACAATTGAATCGGTTACTTTTTCCAGGAAATATAAAACGCAAATGAAACTGTACTGTATGAGAAGAAAGCAAGCAAATGTAAAGGTGAAACTGAATGTGAAAATGAAATTTAATTGCAACTAATTCTTTTCCTCTTCCTAGCAAGAGTTCACATTTCTTGGAAAACAAAACTCGCAAAGTAAAAGTGTGCGTGGAGTGGACCTGCCTTTATTCAATGACCATGGCACATTCGTACAGGTACATGGATGACCACAGCTCCAACTATGATGGTAAACCAAAATTTACAGTCTATATCAACGAAGGAGAGGCATATCAAATCAAGAAATGGGTTTCAATGCATCAAAGTATTGAAACAGGCGGGGATTTGTTTGGATTATGGATCGATGATCGTACTGCTGTAGTGCAGTATGTTTTGGGCCCTGGAATAAAATGCCGTCGAACAAGCGTGTCGTTTTATCAAGATATAGAATATCTAAGAGCAGCAGGTAAGATTGTAGAGAATTTCGAATGGGGTCGAGTAGGAAATGAGGAATTACTAGTGCTGGGTTTGTGTCATGTGCTGAAGTTGAAGGCTTAGGCAGATTAAACGAAATCGAAGCCTCAAATGTTCCTCCACATCCTGCTAAAACCGAATTCAACAATTGTTTTATTTTTCATTTGTAAAAATGAAAATGTCTGGGATAGAGTAATTTAACAGGTTACTGTAAGTTTTACTACTTGTACAACAAGTGATTATACAACGAAATTACATGAAACGTGCACTATTATGTAGTATTATGTTCTATTAATTTCAACCGTCATGCCACAATTCTAAATCTGTCTGAGCAACACGGATCGAACATGACGATGTCGCTGATAGCCCTTAGCCAATCAAAACTCTTCCATTATTTTCAATAAATAATTTTACTTATTAACAAATTTTCATGGCAAAATGGTTACTACATGGTAATGGGGTTTATTCCTCTCGTAATATGCCTTTGTTTTGAAAATGATTTCTTGAACTGCATAGGTGAATATTTAACGCAGCGACATGGATTATGTAATATTGGTCAATGGCATTCACACCACATACTTGGTCTACCACGGCCCAGTGGGGGAGACGAAAATACTGTTTGGGGAAATATGCCAAATCTCGGTTTGAATCGTTACATTGTCTTTATTGCTACGATAAACGATGGCCATTGTTACAGCTACAATAATGCACCTCGTGATGATGAAAAAGTACCGGTGAATATCAACCCCTATCTCTTTGAAATCAAGAACGGCCGAAGAGGTCGCGTTCTCCAAGGACGTTTTGAATACATGGAAGAGAATTCTCCTTATCGAATGCATGAATCAATCCAAAATAAAGTGCTGATGGGAGCCGAGAGCTTCAATCAGGTCAAAATCTATAAAATGAAAGATCGAAAGAGACCACATGAAAATGAAATTGAAACGGAATCACCAGAACGGAAGCAGTCAAAACCGAAAGAGGACACTCCTTCGCCAGTCGCCACACCAAAAGATGAAAAGAAAGAGCAAGACGAGAACGTAGAAGAAAAAGATAAAAACATGGAAATAAAAGATGAAGATACTAAGAAAAAAGATGAAAATCTAGCCCAAAAAGTTGAAGATATCGAAGAAAAAGATGAAAGCGTGGAAGAAACAAATGTTGACATGTCTCAACAGACTGAAGTCGATATTACTAACAAACAGCAAGTGGACGAGTCTAAGATTACTGAAGAATGTAAATCGAGCCCATCAAAAGGAAAGATACAAGCAGCAGAAGAAAGCAAATACCAAGCAGAAGTAAAGATGCAAATGGATGATAAAGCTGCAGCATTGTTATCTCATGAAAGCAAAAACCAAATCACATACGACCAAAACGTGGTACATGAGCAAGTGTGGACAAAGACTGAAAAAGAACGAAGCAATAGTTTGGAGGGCATTCCTGAAATGGATTCGGAATCTGGTTTGAGCAGCAGCTTTCGATACAAACATGCAGATACTCCACCAAGATATAATGACGGAGGTAGTCAACAAGGCGTAACTGATGATCAGGTAGATGAAAAGGATGATCTTAAGAGACGACATGAAAATGGAATTGAAACGGAATCACCAGAACGGAAGCAGTTAAAACCGAAAGAGGACACTCCTTCGCCAGTCTTCATGTCAAAATATGAAAAGAAAGAGCAACATGAGATCACAGAAGAAAAAGATGAAAACGTAGGACAAGAAGATGAAGATAATGAAGAAAAAGATGACGGTGGAGACCAAACAAATGTTGAAATGTGTGAACAGACAGAAGTGCATATTCCAAGCGAACAGCAAATGGATGAGTCAGAAAGTTTTGAAGAAAGTGAATCGAGTTCATCAAAAGAGATAGAAGAAGCAGAAGAAAGCAAATACCAAGCAGAAGTAACCACACGAATGGATGATAAAGCTACAGTATTGTTACCTCACGAAAGCAAAAAACAAATCACATACTACCACAACGTAGTAGCTGAGGAAGTTTGTACAAAGACTGAAAAGGAACGAAACTATAGTTTGGAAGGCATTCGTGAACTGGAGTTGGGATCTGGTTTGAGCAGCTTTCACAGCGAACATGCAGATATTCCACCAAGAAATAATGAGGACGGTGAAAGTAAACAAGGCAGAACTGGAGATGTTAATCTGGACACCGGTCTTGGAATAATTGAAAAAGCACAAGAGAAAGACGGTACAGACGTAGTGGTATCGTACGAACTTGAGTTAAGAACTCAAACGAAAATCACAGAAAATCCTGTAGTTGAAGAAGTTGTCATTCAAACTGTAATAGAAAACGAAAAACTTTCACTAGATAGTTTAGACAAGGATGATGATGTTGCTTTGAAAAGTTATCCAGACGAGCAAAGCGTAGAGCCAAGTTTTCCAAAAAAAGATATAGCTGCTCGCAGCGAAAACCTTGACGAAACGAGCAAAAACATCGCAGCTACATTATCCGATGATAACGAAAATCAAAATGAAATCATGAATACGGACGACGATCTATTACCAGCGAGTGAACAAATTGACAGCTCACACGGTAGTGAGCAAATGAACAATCTGGATAACGGCGACATCAACGATGATCAAATAGAAACTCGTTCTGAACTCGGTGAGGACATCCAGTGCAGAGAACCATGTTCTTCACACCAAAATGCTGAGACTGATACAACAGAAGACTTTGAAAAAAACATGGAAGAGGACGATACACTTACAATGCATAAGGATGACTCAGACGCCGGTAAGAAAAACGAAGAATTGTTGTCAAATAATAATTCACCGAAAAATGACGACACATACGAAGACCAGAATCGTGACAATCGTAAGCAGGTCAATGAAATGCCCTCAGATAGTGACGAATTTTCGAATGAAAAAGATGATTGGAATATTATTCAAGAAATAAAACAGCCAGATCAGGATCCTATTTCGAATAGCTCCCAAGCAAAGCAAGACTGCAGCGGGACGGAGATTGAAAATAAGAAAACAGAATCTTTGACAGCCAAAAGTGGATCTGCAAATGATCAGCAAGCAACTGTGAAGCGGGATCATAGAAACGAAATAGCTGTTGATATCGAAGAAAATAATACCTCGAATGAAATTGAAGACTCGAAAGCTGAAAACGACGACAATCAATTAGAGCAAGCGGACAGTAAAAGCACCTCCAACAGTATTAAACGTGGTCGTTCCGTTTTCGATCCAATTTCAGAGTGCACCAGTAAAGCAGCGAGGAAGGAAAAACAGCTGGCAGCTAAAAAAGAATCTATATCCGACGTTCTCAAAGCCGACCAAATAAAACAAGATGACAACGATTCCCAAGAAGATCGACTGCAATTTATGAAGGACGACACAACAGAACATGATGTAGAAGTTGTGAAGTGTGGTATTGAGCCAGAACCAACTGATGATTCGGAAACAGAAAAGAATCAAGTAATAAACAACGAAAATCAAAACGTTTCAAAGCCGAGTGAATGCAAAAATGAAGCAAAGAAAGCGGAAATCCCCAAACAAGTACAAGACCTTGAAAAAATTGAAGAATTGCGTGAAGAACCTACTACAGAACATGCAAACAGGGACAACAACTCTCGCGATACAGAACAGAATTTGTCAGGAGAACCGTCAAAGAAAAAGAACTCCAAACGCGCACGTGATGAGAGCAACAAAAAAAAGGGGGAAAAAGGATGTTTCTCAAGGATTCCAGGATATTTTAGAAAAAAAATTGGAATCAGGAAGAAAAACATAAAAGCAGAAGACAAAGACGATGATGGTGAAGAACGAAAGGAAAAGTCAAAGAAAAGAAGAAAATCCAAAACTGAGAAACAAGTGATAGAAACGTCGGGGATCGTAGATAGCAAGAACAACAAAAAGAAAAATTTGGGATCATTGAAGAAAAACAAGAAAAAGAGCACTGAAGTTCCACCAAAGACGAAAATGAAAGTGCAAGACAAAATTTGAAAATAGAAAAGACTATAATTCGATTTGTTGACATTTTTTTTTTCAAACTCATAGCAAAGGACTTCATTGATAAACTGACATTTAAAAGTGCACAACGAATATTATGCGTGGATAGCACAGAGAAAAATTGTAGAATCTAGATAATTGATGTTCCTCATAAGTGGTATAATGGTATTATGAAATTCATGTAATGATCTCTGAATATATCTGTCCTATACTTATGTAGCGTTATACATTTCTTAAGACATGGTCCAGAGCCATATTGCAGTTCGCAGCCGTATTTTATAAGCTTCTAGGCACAATATTATCCTTTATAGAAACCAAGTATAACGTTATATCAAGACACTTGACAGGTCCTTAAAACCTATCAAAAATCTGTCACATTTTCCACTTTCATCGAAATATGAGGCAAATTTACAGCCGCAACACAAACCAGTCCCTACCTGACCATAAAGCGTTTTCGACGTAAGAAACGTTTTCTGTTCAACTCTGCCATATTAAACGGCTGGTGGGGTTTACCCCAACAGCGTTAGCCAATTACTGCGGAGAAAAACCAAACAGACAGCATTACAATAAATTCATGAGAGAGAAGAAACCGGAGAAAACCTCTCGAAGCTCAGGAGAGATCAACTAACTCTACTCATATGGTTTAATGTGAAAGAACTAAGTCACCGCCCGGTACTAATTTTACCCGACAGGGTTTAATCAATGGAATGGTCGAAAAATTTTAAACGACCTGACCCACCACGTCATATCTGCCACTAGAGAGCGTAGAAAAACCTCGATTGTTCAATAAAATCAACGCGATATTCTGGGAACTGCGTTTCCTGGTGATGGAATTCGAAAGCAATACAGCAACGGGCAGTTCTACGAAGATGTCTCCAAAATTGCTTGGTACTGGAGTTACTAGGATCAAGGAGGAAAACGTTTTTAAAGTGTATGTATACACAGTTAATCAGTAAAAGAAGGAATTGAGTCGCGCAATTAATGTCAAATCATACTGGTGATGAACAAGTCAAACTCCTGCTATGCGGTCGGTTGCTTTTGCTATCACTCGCATTGATCAGCATTCACTGCACTCCTTTTCGCTGTATTACCATAATCAATTCATCGCATTGTTCCAGGAACAGCACTTCCTGGTAATGAAATTTGAAACCAATACCACTGCAAATAGCATTTTTTGCGAAGACGTCTGCACAAGTGCTTAGTATTAGGGTTACTAAGATCAATATGAAAAACGTTTTCAAAGTGTATATTAATGACGGTGAATGGCAGCGGATTCAAGATTGGGTTTTGCAGCACAACAATATTGAAACGGGCGGTGATCTATTTGGACTGTGGATTGATGAAAGAACAGCTGTTGTTCAGTTCGTGCTTGGACCAGGTGAACAATGTCGTAGAACAGCTACAACGTTCTATCAAGATGTTGAGTATCTAGCAAACGCTGGTAATTATTTGACAAGTGCTCATGGTTTATGTAACATTGGTCAATGGCATTCACACCATAGGATAAAGTTGTTCGAGCCGAGTCCTGGAGATAATAATACAGTATGGACCAACATGCCTAAGTTAGCACTAGACAGATATATTGTCTTCATTGCAAATATAGACCACGCTATTCACGTTTCTGTTGGATGCTTCTTGTATGAAAGAAAGAATGGCCATCAGCTTCCCCTTAAAGGTCAGCTTCAACTTCTGGAAGGAAATAGTCCTCTACGTTTAAGTGAAACTGTTGGGCAAAACACGTACAAGGGAGCAGAACAAGGAAGCTTGAATAAGCCTGCAATTAACACGGAGAAAAAGTTCGTCTCAGTAACATCTTTTGTGAACGCTAACAAGCAAACTATCCACTTGCCTCCTGAAAACCCGACTGTCTCGTTCACCTATCGCGGTCAAAACGAATTTGCCTACACACGTGCCACTCCTAACCAAAAACACAACGCTCAACACAGGAGTAATAACCTCCTAGGAACTCCCGAACAACATGAAGATGACAGCAACGTTCTCGCAGTTAGCATGACCCAGAACTGCGAACTAAGAAATGACAAAAACGAAAGGTTGGCTACAAAACATCCTCACCCTTCAGAAGTCTCGAGAAATGGGCGTCAAACACAACAAGGAGCATTCATCGTTGCATCACCACGCGACACACAAATAGCAGAACAAAAAACTGATCCGGCTAGTGCAATCAATATAAAAACGACCCACAATGATGATGATGATACACTTGGTAAACAAAAGAATGGTGCAAGTGATACTACCTTAAGCAGGCATAAAGCTACAAGCTTGGAAACGAAGGTGGAAAAACAACACAAACCAGCCACAACAGTTAAATACCTAGGTGCTACTGAGAAATCTGAACATGCAAAGAAAAACACCATTGCAGAGAAACCTAGAATAGATTGTTCTATTTCACAGCAACGTGGAATGAATAGTGCTGTTCTACTATCCTCTAAAAGGAGCAGCACTTATGATAACATGAAACATGAAGAAATGGAAACAAGGATGGATAACAAGGGAAAAATTGATGCTAGCCGTGTTGCTGTCGATGAACCTCAACCAAGGACGCCCTCAGAGACAACACAGCCTCCTAAAACCATTCATAACACCCTTGATGAAGAAAATGACTCAAAAAGTATGTTATGTGGATTGTTTAGCAGAAGAAAAAGCAAAAAAAGGAAAAAACAAAAGGCCGAAAAATAATATTTTACAGTAAGGATTCATTGCCATAAATTAATCTTATTTTTACAGCAACATATAGTTTCTGTTAATCCTGTATATAAAGGCTAAACTGTTTTCTGTCAAAGTTTTGTAAGAAAAAAGACGTACCTATCATATTGACCTTAGTTATTTGTGATAGACCTATATATCTAGCATTTCCGGACAATTTAAAACAATGAGCTAGAGATTTGGCATTGCAGCATAAATAAGTCTAATGTACACCATATAGCTTCAGAAATAATTTTGGAGAATCTAGACTACAGATAACTCATGTCCTTTATTACTTGTATTGTATAATGCACACAATTAGACACAAACATATATCCTGCCATTTACTCATTTAGCGTCATATCTCTTAAGTAATGATCTAGAGGCATTGCGGTTCGTAGATGTCCTTCATAAGCTTCTAACCATAATCTACCCTTCATAAAAACCATATATAAGCTTATATCAGGACTCCAGCGAGTTGAACGATAATGACATATCCTCAGAAAGCCATCTCGCCTCCTTAGTGTATGGGTTGGACCATTATTTTCCCATGCAGGCATAGGTGCTTCAGACTTAGCGACAACAAGATCCGGAACGCTGTTTGGGAAATCTTCTGGCAGATAAACTCGTAGACAGTATTGCTTGCCACTATTTGTGGTCATGTTTACTTCGACTTTAGTTTCGCCACATGTACTGGTGTCTAGCCAATTTACTCTACCAGGGAAATATACATTTAATATATCCCGTTCCTCCAAGATTTTGTCGCGTTGCGCTGGGCTCCAAAACATCAGATCGCCTCCAAAGAATATACAACACAAACAAATTTCGTTAATGCTCGCACGCTGTTGCGAATCGTTTTGGACGGAAGTATACCTCAACATGCTTGAGTTCATTTTCAATGAATTTGAAAATGAAAGTACATGAAACAGCAGGTGGGACAGGGGGAAACCCCAATGAAGACAAAGAATAAAACTGTGAATAGCAAACAGAATGTTTAACCACAAAATAAGCGCAAAGCTCTGCTATTGATATCTAAGAACACCTAGGGCCGGTTGTTCAAAGATGGGTTAGCTTAACCCTAGGTTATGTAATACTTTAACCACAATTTGAAACTTGTTGAAAATAAATTTTAGAAAAGTTTTTGCTCAAATTGTTTCCCTTATAGTGGGTAGTTTAATCCCTCAAATTTAAAAAATAAATAGTGCTTTAAGACAGGGATATAAAAACGGTGGGTTAACTTTAAACCTAGGTTAGCTGGTAACCTACATATGAACAACTGGCCCCTGGAGAATGCTGGTAATAGCTAGGCTAGAAACGTTTCACTGCAGTAAGCTAGGCCAATTTAGTAGAAATCCTCATTGAAGAACAGAACAAATACTACCTTATACTACCTTATTTTTCATACAGTGCGACTAAGTAAGTTACAATCAAAGTATACGCCACGACGTATTTCTTGCAACATTTTCACTGCGATGCGCAAGCATTGACATTTAGTTGAACATTACTAGGAACTATGTCCACTGCGTAATCCAAATAAAAGTTGATTGGTCGACCAGTTTCAAGTGAATTCTCATAAGCTTCCAGCCAGCGACGGCCTTTCTTAAAAACATCAACAAGTCTACTCTTATTCGGAGACCAATGTCCTTGATAATGATGGCATATATTGAGAAGACCACCTTTTCTATCTAATGTATGTTTGTGAAAATCATTATCCCAGGCTGGCATCGGTTGAGGTGATTCGAACACGACCATCTCAGGCACGGAGTTTGGAAAGTCCAAAGGAATGTGAACACGCAAAAGATATTCGTTGCCACGGTTTGTCAAAACGCGAAGCTCGACTTTCGTTTCCTCAGTAGGATCAATCCATTTGATATCATCTCTAAGAAATTCTTCTTCCAATTTCTGTCGCTCAAGCGCCAGTCGTGCTTTTTGGAACGTGCTCCAAGGCATTACAGCAAAGAATACCAACAACAAAGTATTATTAAGCTGCCTGTATATCAAAGTCTTGTCTTGTGTTCTTATTCCATTGATGAAAAAAATTAATCCTGATTCACTGGAATTCCTTCTTTGGAATTCCTTTCGGAATGCACTTTCTTCGTCATTCAGTCGTAACCCCACTAAGATACACCGTGGATTATTCTACTTATCCAATGGAAATGACCTGATTTTCACTTTTCGTAGCTATATCACTTGTAAATGATCTAGACAACTTTGGATATACTGATGTATGCTGTCCAGTCTTAATTGATGACTAAGCAGTGAGTTACTTCGGTAGGTCTATAATGTTTAAGGGAATTCCCAAGATGGTGCAACACTCAAAAACTTTCGCTTTTATTCCATAGAAAAATGTTTACCAGGAATCGTTCTCAAATTCGTAGAAGGGACTTCTTACATTATGTATGCACAGCATGATGCATTTTCATGATACGTGTCACGATTTAGGATTGATAAGATAAGGTTAGCTCTAGTTGAAAATCGCGTCAAAAATGAAAGGAAATCGGTGCAATGTGGCAGGAGCATGAGGCCTGGAACAGCCACTATAACATCCGGGAAAGTCCCTCGGTTAGGGCATGAGCAAACCTGCCCACAGTGTCAAGATATTTTGACTTCAGCATTTTGAATGAACCATAATTTAACAACCATGGCAGACGGTAGAGCAATCGAGCTTTATGAACCAGTAGATCTAAAATCAAGGTTGAAAAAAGAACAAGAGGTTCTTGAAGGTTGGTTTTATTCAGAGTCCAAGAAGTTTCCTTTGAAGTATACCAATGGCTTGGCAGGCTTGCCATATTTTGAATACGATGTCGAGCTGAAGAACGATAGAAAATATCGACTTCGCGTCTACGTGAATGAAGGATATCCTGACAATTTACCAGATCTAGTAGTATGTAAATCTCCGGAGCCGATGCCCACAGGTCCCTTCTGGAGTGGATGTCATGATACACATACTTGGCCGCGTTTGGAGGATGGATTCTTACA
>JAODVM010450823.1:0-22601 GCA_025400095.1 Phenganax marumi
CATATATACAGCGTTATTATACATGTGCATTGGTATGTGTCTCTCTCAATAGGGATACAATACTGAGGATTGGATGATGGGGCTGTCCGAACCAGAACGAAGAGCAGAGAAAAAGAAGACTCTCAAGAAATTGGGAGACAAGAATGTTTCCAAGTCTCGATTGAAGTTGGTCGAAAGTGTGTTCAGAGAAAGATACAAATCGGACTGGTTTGGAAAAAACAAGCAGCTTGGTCCTTTTGAATTCAAATGTGTAAGCAGACTTGTGCCGTTGTATCAGTGAACTAGTTTGGTTTGCATGCAGGAGACTGTTGGAAAAACTTACCATTGTTTGCAGATATTAAACTGAAGTGTGGGAGCGTTACATCATGGATCTTTCTTCAATTGATATAGAGTCCTCCAGCAAAACGAACGCCTCAAGGGAAAAGACTATTGCGACCAGCAACAACAGCTTATAAGAAGAAGAAGAAAGCTGAACTGATGGAAAAGAAAACAACAAGACGCACAGATGAATCATTACTAGATATTTCATTGGTAGTTGTCGTCTTTGACTTTGCTTGATCTTGCCTGCATAATCACTGTCAACTTAGCTTGGGAGCTTGGGGGCGGTTGTACGAAGCAAATTTTGCTTAAACTGTGAATTATATGAAAATAGAAATCATATTTTGTGGATTCCTCAGACAATCCGACTGACAGTTTTTTTAAACTGAATACAATAATTTTGCATCTCAGCATAGGTTTAGCTCATAGGATTGGATATAAAAGATTTACAAGAGATGAGGAAGTCTTTTAAATTCTGGCTTATCCACTGTTCAAGTTAAACGGGCCTTCTTACAACGGCCGCCTGGCAAGCTCTAGCTAAAGGGCAAGTTTCCTTTCAGAAAAAATTTCCGTAGAATAGGAATGGATAGCGAAGTTTTCCTTGCCACCGTGAGCTTTGAATTTTTCTGCGTCGTGGAGAAAAGCCTTTGGTAGATCGTGCCGTCATAAAAGCAGCTTTAAATGTGATACAGATGTGGGGCCCGTTGGTACGGAGCTGGGTTTGCTATCTTGTAAATCTTTCATATCCAATTTTATATGCTAAATTTACAGTCAGACACATACTTGTTGCATTCAGTTCAAAAACGTTCAGTTTGATTGTACGAGAAATATACAAATGTGATGTCCATGCAGGTTGAGCTTATCTATACCGTTTAAGCTGAACGGGCTTCGTGCAACCGACTCCGGTATACCTTTCTCAACTTTAGTTTGATCCAATGTTTGTGTCCAATGATTTAAAGTAATGTTGTTGTTATCCTTTGATAGAGCGATGGTCAAGGCACGTTTTCAGATATAGCTCGTGAAGTCCGGGAACGTAATGAGGCGCGCGAGAGAAAACTGATGCGCCAAAGAAAACATCATTCTGAAAGTGAACTTCAGAATCGTTTAATGAAATCTCAGGAGAAAACAAAGGAAAAAGCTAGGTCGGTTGGAAAAGATAAGAATGAAAGAGCAGCTCAGCTCGATGATGATGATGATGATGAGGAGGAAGAAAAGAAACAAGATGGTGAAGTTGTTGTTGAAGACAATCCAATCGAAGTAGAAGCTACTATTCCTGGAAATAATGACGGTCTTGATACTTCTATGTTTGATTTCGATGAACATCAGGTATAGGGCATGTGATAGAAATCCATCAAATTTTGACACACAAAAAGCTAAATATAGCATTCGTTATTGCATCAAACAGTTCCGTCGATAGATTTTTGTTTTTTTTCACCGAAGCTTCAACCTTTCGCATGACTTTAGATTCCAGCGGGCACAACCAACGAACCGGGGGATTCGTTTGTTGGTGATGAATCATTGGCAACTGTGATGCAAAAATTTGTTGATGAAGATGCTCTGGGCACTGATAGACAAGCAGATGCTGCAAATAATCAGCATGAGGAAGAGATAATCCCTGATGGAGAAGAATCGATGAATGGTGAAGTTGATAATAAGACAGGTAAAATATTGTACTGTATGTTCACATTTCTAGAATATTAGGATTTGTTCATTTTAGAATTTTATCAAATTGGATTTGTCAAATACTTTTTTTATGAAATTGCCAAGGATTTTTCATCTGAAAATACATGCACTACGTGTTCACCTCGGTATCGTTAAAGTAGAAAGTAAGTTTATTATTCACATGTGCGAAGATTCAAATTTGTAGGCAGAGTGGTCATTTTAATTCTAAAATACCCAGAAAGCCCTACTTATCTCATGAATCATTATTATACAATGCGTCCTAGTTCGTGTCGACCAAAAGAAGTTAGAGGTCACTATAAACCTGAATAACATTTTGCGTTGGCCCCAAAGGGGCAATCAAGCATTGTTTTCTTGTGTTTGCTTGAAGATACAAACAGATAGACTATACCAAAACAATGCTTATGTAGTCTGGTAGTCTATTGGTACTTCGGTTTCCGGTAAACATGCGCCGTGATGTGCCAGTGAGAATGTTGTCGATGGTAGTTGTACTGCACACTGCAGTATAGTTGAAAAAAACGAGAGATAGAACCCCCGTAAAGTTTTGTATAAAAAACTCAGGTAGACCTATTTAATCAATAATATGGAAAGCTTGGCGTTGTTGACTGAATTAGGTATTTGCATGCAGGTGAATTCTATGTGGCATCAAGCACGTGGATGGCTACATTAGTGTATGAATTGTAGAACGTTAGTTACGTTGATAAGCACGCCAGCCGTATATCAGTTTTTTAGAACAGTTTTGGCAGATTATTATTATACAGACTTTGCTCTGAAACATTTGCATCATATTTGGCTCGCCAAAAGTTGGACCTCTTGTAGAGAGACCATTACTTTACTTTAAGGCGACTAGGAATAGCAAATTCATATCCAAAATCAAAAGTTTTGGCTTGTATAAGAACCTAATATATTGCTGCTCTTTTACGTGAATAGTAATGGAAGACCACGAAAATAATGAATATTCCGGCAGAGCCTTAAGAGAAACGAGGGCAAGATTGAAGTCGAGCAGAGATCGTCCAATCAAGAATTTGACTCGCAAGGATAGCGAAGCTGATGCCGTGAAAACGCGACAGAAACGAAAGGAAGAGAACGAGAGTAGAGCTAGAGGAAAGCGAAACACCGTTAGCGATGAACACGAAAACAGAACACGCGGAAAACGAAGCAACGTTAGCATAGAAAACGAAAGCAGAACACGAGGAACACGAAACGGTGTTAGCGAGAAAAACGAAAACAGAACACGAGGACAACGGGACAGCTTTGACAAGGAAAAAGGCAATTTTGATTTTGAACCAGAAGAGACAATTGAAAGGTCTCCCAGACCAAGGAAGAAACGAATCGCAAGGAAATCTGTGAATGATGATATGGAAGTTCCATTGTCTCCTGAGAGGTTGTCCATTGTTGACAGTCTAACGAAATGTTTTGAGGTATGCTCGTTAGGGTAGTTCTACCAAACTAAGACTAACTATAAACTAAGCCAAACTAAACTCGAGACTAGAACGAATGCATTACCCGCACGTACCTGCCAACACTATTTTTTGTGCACAAAAACAACTGTACGAGTTTTAATCCAACTTGAATGTGTCGAATTACATTAATGTTATCAAACAATCTTTTTTACTCAAACGGCCTGGCTTTCTTCATTGAAATGTGTATTTTTCCGACTGTAAATTTGATAGAAAATTGTTGAAGATTCGGATGACTATATGAACTCTACAAAACAGGACAGTAGGATCGCCCCATCTCGTAAACACCCAGAAACAATGTCAAAAAACAAGGTAATATTATAAATATTCACGTATCTTTATATGTAGTAACTATAACTTGCAGTGAATTTACTTGTACATAAGGTTCATGCTTCTGCAGGTATAAGCACATTGAGGACACCGTTTTGTTCATTCGCTTTTGTAGAATTCTTCGAAGTCTTCAATACGAGCTCAAGGTAAAGAGGAATGCTGGGAAAATGATGAGAAAGATATTTATAATGATGATAAACAGATAGACCATGGTGTGAGTAAAAAACGAGAGAGTCCGGAAAAAGAAGAGGATGGAGATCTAGTTTCGTTTGATTTTGATGATGTTGACACTCCGAAAATAAATGCGTCTCGTTTATCGGATTCAGGTGTGTACTGACGGAGCTAGGAGAACACTTTTCCAATCAGGCTGATTCTGCCGTCTCTGAGTAGTAATGCCTTTAGTATTTGCGTTTATTTATAAAATGTAATTTAAAAATTATCGTGTCTAAATAAAAGGCATATCTTATCATATGATCTTTGATTCTGCTTGGCATGGCAGCATGGCTTTCACTCAAAGAGATATAAAAAAACAAAAATGTTTTTATACTTCTACCGGCCTGTATAGGATTTGGTAAATCCATGCATACTTCAGGAAGAAAACGAAGCTGCAATAAACAAGACAGAACTCCTGTTTCTATGAAGATTGATGCACAAAGTGAGACTCCAGGCACTAAAAGAAAATCACGACGTTTTGGACGTCTGGACGTGCGATCTTCTGGGTGCTTTACGCCACTTCTTGATAGTGACGGTGAGCAAAGTTCCAAGACAACTAGCTAAGGAAAACGTATAGAGAAAGTCTTCATATCATTTTTTTGTGTATGTATGAAAAAACAGTTTGAAAACTTCTGCAAACTAATTTCTTTTATTCTCCTACAGATAAACCTGTGACCCAATTAGAGGTTAGTTTCATCAGAGGCCCGTTGTACGAAAGGTGGATAGCGCTATCCACATAGTGGATTTTTCCACCCTCGTGAAATTGGACAGAAAACGGTCAAACTTTCTTATTGGCTAACAAAATAAACTTAGCGGCCTTTAGTCTATGAACATTTATTTTAATCTTGTTTTATAACGATTGATGAGAAAATTTACTAATGTTTTAACAAATCACTATCCGGTGGATAGCGCTATCCACCTTTCGTACAACTTGCCCCAAATATTTATAGAAATGTGACAACGAAGTTAGCTAACCTTCGACCATTAGACAATTGCGCGCGGCAGACTTAGACCGTTTGTATGTTCTATACTAGGATGCAATGACGTCTGCTGACGAGGAGCAATGCAACATTTTCTCCAGGCCAACCTCAAACAATCAGGTATGGACTTAAATTGACAACAATATCTCCCCACTGATCAAGCTCATTTCTAATCTCACTTTCTCTCGATTCATCAGAGACGTGGAAAAAGAAAAGAACGAGATGATTCTGATTTTGCGTTTAGTAAGCCAGGTACATTATAATGTTTATAATGTAGTTTTTTTATAGTTATTTCTATTGTAATTATCTTTGTTATATTATAATTTTGTTATTTATTGTATTATGTTAATTATGATGCAATGCAGCACTTAGCTGCAGTGTAATACATTTTAAATAAATATCAAACACATGCATGTTTCAACTTTTGGCTACTGTACATAAAGAGTTTATAGCCATGAAATTTTGATCATTCAGAAATTCCTTTAATAAAAATTGGTTTGTCTTTGACGAAATCATTGTCCTGATATGTTTAGGTGCATCAAAGGTGGAAACAAAGATGCGAGGACGTAAGAAGTCATCTTTAGTAGATGACGATCAGAAGTACGACTTGCCCACGTTTGATGATTTGGACGATCTAGATTGTGTGAATACTGATTCCGCTTTTAAGACACCTGTGGAAATGGGTCAGTCCTTACATATGGAGCCGAGAAAATTGTTCCATTCTGTTGAGCATCCTATCGCCAAGCGAAGACGGAGAGGTCAGTCTATATTTCATATGAATCTTTGCTTTTTGTGTTGTACACTGTTGATAGTAAATTATAGAGATCTAATCCAGCATAATCTCTCACTCAACAGTTGAGTTTATATGTACTCATATTTTATGTTAAAAAATTCTTTGTTGTAATTTAGTGTTGAGTCATGATGATGAAGAGGAGGATGAATTTTTAGATGATGATGATTTTGATGATGTAGTATCTATGGGGTAAACACGCTTCTTGTTTCGCCGCCAGTAGCTATATGGCATTTAGAATATAACGTATATGATGTTAAACTCATATTTCCATGCACTGTATAATAAAGTAGTGGTTTGCTTGCACGTTTCTGTAGAAACAGTAAAATGTTCACGCTGCAGTCTACATCTTTTATTGCTCATCCATTTTTTTCTTGCTTTTACAGTGTACAAAAGACACTTGCGAACCTAGGAAACGAGATGAGAAGGACAATTAAGGTATTCATCTTTGTTTTCAAAACTGTCAGCAATTTTAGGCAAGAAGTTCAAATGTTGAAATTTTCATTTGCAGAAGTTATGCCAAAACTCATAGAAAAATCATATAAAAACCTCATAAAAAAAACCTCATATAAAAATAATTCATAGAACATTTTGCAAAAATATTTTAATCAGAATCCATAATTTTGCCTGTTGATATTCTTACGTTTTTGTAAGTATATATAATTGTTAAATAGTTCTTTGATTTTGTGATAGTTTCACCGTAATTCAGTCCTCGGACTGCAAAGTTGATTTTCTTCTATCTGTATCTACTTATATCTATTAAGCCACATACCGCGGAAATCACTTCATACCCTTTGAGTCCATACAGTGCATGACGTTTTCCCCGACTATAACCATAGAATACTGTCTGTTTTGTTACATGCTTAGAAAAAGCAAGATTACGTGAGTCAAATGGCAACAGCAACGATGAAATTGGTCATTGGAAAAAGTCAAGAAATGTTTAAAATGCAATCTTTGCGACGGTATAGTTGTGAGCTTATATTTTTTCCTTCTTTCTTCATGAATTTTTTCAAACTTTCCAGTGGTGTTCCAAATCGTCACAAATTTACTCCAGAAATTATAATTCGGCCCAATTGTCGAGAAAAGTTGTTTTCAGGTCATAAAACCAGTTCTAAAAAGTTTGAAAATTTTACGGAACATAGAGTATAAGCGTTCTTTTTACGAAATTTTTCGAAATACGTGCACTTTTATCCCAAATCGTCCCAAATTTGCGCCAAACATTATCAGTCGAGACAGTTGTGTCCAAAAAGTCATTTTCAGGTCATAACAACATGCATGCTTTGAAAAATTTGAAAGTTTATGTAATGGAGTACAAGGGGTTTTTTTTACGCCTGTGTACGAAATTGCCAATTGCATCCCAAATTTTTCTCTGGCATTAGAAATCGATATATGCCCAAAATTGCATTTTCGGGACATAGAAACATGTTTTAAAAGAATATGTGAGTTTTCATGTGACTCAAACTACGCCAGGGTAACTATTTTCTTATATTCATTTCAGAAATTCTTTGATGAATGAATTCTCAAATCACGTCAGTAAGTATATCAATGAACATCGGGAAATTACAAGCAGAAGAATGGAGGTCGAAGATAACATGATTGTAAGTGGGTTTTTAATTGAGGTTATTTCATAAATGAATGTAGGTAGATGAATATGAAGGTTGAGGTCATCTGTATACACAATTACAAGGCTTCACATGATACTCCTATTTGACCAAGAAAATCAAACTTATAAACTCATTTGCCTTTTTTATGTCCTTGCATCCCGTGCAACTGTACCACATGAATAATGAAGAGAATTATCATCATTTGCTCATGATAACTGCAGGATGAAGTCGGCAAAAAGTGCTTAATGAAACTCTGCTATTGTCTGAAACATGAAGTGTATATGCCAATATTTAACTTTATATTATAATATTTATTAAATATTATATTATAATTATGTAATATAATATTAATACATTATAATATTAATAAATTAAAATATTATATAATAATATTATATACAATATTATGTTTAATGAATATTATAGTATTAAATATAAATAATCAATGAATATTTAATAGTTAATTTTTGAAAATGTTTTCAGTATTCTACTGATGATGACATGTGCCACTTGTTGAAACGTTTAGATAAAATGTTCACTATTTACGGAGTGTCTATTGTTTTGTGTTTTGTGTTTTGTGTTTTATATGCTAATATATCAGGACAATTTCTTTTAAGCTGCAAATTTTTCTTTCGTTTTTCCTCTTAAGTCTCAGTTAAAGAATCATCTTGACTCCATGGCTGGTCACAGAAGGGAACAAGAAAAATGGTACGTAGAAATGCCCTGGGGTCCAACATTTAAGTGATAGAAGAAATTTGATAACACAGAGCGAAAGGTTATGTAGAGTAGCTAACTAACTCATCTTTTTGTGTCAATTAATTTGTAGTTATTCAATAAAATCTTGCTTGTATGTGGCTGAAATCTGCCTTGTATATAGTTATAATTTGAAATCCTTCTTTGTGGAGTGGATTTTATTCAAAAAATTTATTTCGGTTTGTTATATATCTCTTTAGTTTGCGAGGGATCATTAGGACACAAAAGTCTTTCACGGAAACTTTCCAGAAAATGGAAGACACTGCCAAGTCTCAACAAGTGTGTTTGATGTTATATTTTTATTGTTGTTTTATTATGTTATGTACAGTGTGAAGTCTCTCTATAAGGACATCGAAGGAGATGCCCACATTCGAGGAGAGGTGTCTGTGTTACAATGGCGCCCAATGTAATTCAAGTTTTTTTAAAATTCTACTTATGGTATGTTAATTTTATCCAGGTGGACTTTCAGAAATCTTTGCGTAGCGAATTATTGCGATATCGTGATGAAGCCGCGAAAGATGTTGTAAGTAATCTAGGTTCAACCAAGAGGAAAGTTTGTAATCTGATGATGCAAACATTGTTCGTGGATTTCGAGGCTGGTAATATTTCTGGAAAGTAAATACTGAAAATGTGTTTTCTGTTGTTTTTGTTTTGAAAATTGTTATTTGTATATGCCATTCCTGAGAAGGTGAACTGTATTCAAAAGACGATATATGGCAGTCATGTTTTATATCGCTCAACTTACATGGTATTACTATGCGTTCAATTCCTGACCTAAGCCTGTGCACAAACTGAAATACTCTCGTATTACAGTCTGTAAAAACTCGAACGAAAGCTTGTCGAAAGCCAGCGAAGTTGCTCAAATCTAAGCAAATGATTCCCATTGGCCAAATTTTGATTGAGTTCTAACCATTGAACTAAAAATACACGGAACGCTACCTCTAATAACAATGTCTAGTAATCGATTGAAGCCAAATTTGACTCCCAGACACGCGCGTTTACTGCTTCGCGATTCTCTCGCAGCAACACAGACTTCACTCCTAGTTGTACGTTTTTGCCGAAAAAGAAGCTATTTTTTTCGCAGTTCGTTGATAAAATTAGAAAACTAGGGATCCAAGGATAGTGCAAAGTTCATAGCTGGCCAGTGCCAGTGGCTTTAATGCTGAAGTATTTTATTTTAGAAAGTACCGCACATGCTCACTTCCGTAACGCTAACGCATGGAGTTTACAATTTGCGACGCGCACGACGACGCGTTCGATAAACAAGGAAAGTTTCAATGCTGAGCGAAAAACCAGGCTTATAGCACACTAAATTCTACTCCAAACATGTCACACTCTAGTACACTATGTGCAATATACCTCACTCTATCTACACTTTGCGATAGAGTCACCGCGATTTATGTTGTAAGCTGTATTCTTCCAACGCTTGCCGTTGTGGCTAATGGCTGTTGCGTAGTATTAAAACACATAGCGCAGTATAAAGGCTACATTAAAATTTCCGCAGCTGTTTATAGGTGCTTAGCCAAGTAGTAATGATTATCTTATTAAATGATAATATATTAGTCATCAAAAACGTTTTCAATTCGCCAGTTGTGCAGCGCAAATATCTATCATCATTAATCTGGTTGGACGTAGCTAGTTACATTTTCTAATGCTAGAACTTGTGATTTTAAACTGCACGACTATGCAATTTTATAATCAATTTGAATGACATTAGCACAGATCTCAGTAATACATGTATAGCAGCACTATGCCGTTGCTTTCTAAATGTGAACTTTTGATGATTGTTTTCTTTACAACGCAAGTCTGCAGCCTTTAGACATTAACATAACTTCATCGCCGACTGTCTAGAATTTACTTAACTTTACTTGCGAATATTCGCCTCCTTGACCAGTAATTCGTTTGATATTAGCGCTTAGAAAAAAACTTAAACTTGTTTTGACATTATAATAGCATCCTCGCAAACTATAAAGCTCTCAAAGTGAACTTCTCATCGCGTGGTATTTTTATCTTACTCACTCCTAGCACTTCCGCCATTATATTACACCAGCAAAAGAAATACTTGAAACTTGAGCTCTAACCTACTAGCACATGCGCATTTGCGTTGTTGGAGAAAGAATCGGGTGTTCCGGGGTAAATATTGTTGCCATCTCGATGTGCATACCAAGAAAAGTGAACGTGATAAATTTACAACAACGACAATGATACTTCGCAATTTTTGTGAATTTAGCAAAAGGCCTCAACAGTATTTGAACAAGGCATCTCAAATGGCCTAAATAATCTTGAAAACACTGACAAAGTACTAAATCACTACGAACATAAATCTCATACACCCCCCCGGAAAGTTTACACTATGAGTGACTCGTGTGAATTTTCGCCCCTCATCACAATACTGCAAAGTTTCAAAGAAACTTTGCACTAAAAAAGTAATCAGACGCCAAATAAAATACAATGGCGGAGGTATGCGGTCTTTGAGTATGTCCTAGTTTCCACATGTTTTTATACCTGCAGGTTATGATCATGCCCGGAGAGATATGCAGTCACATTATATTTTTCCAAAAGTGGTTTTAATGATTCGACCAAGCAGTCAGTAGGTCCATGTTCAGCGATAGACCAGACAGGAAAATGCCCAGCCACCAACAAATAATCTGCAGTGGACTTGGCAAGAGTATCCTCTATCCATGCCCATTGCTCAATTGCTTGCCGAGGAAACTCACTCCCTAGAGATGATCCAATTGATATAAAAATATCTCTCTCGTACTTATCAGTCATGCATTATTCATAAACTTCAAGTTATACGTAGTTCCACAAACTGCTTTATTTTGCGTTCTTTGTTCCTAACTTTCGTGTTGATATTGGATGGACATGCTAGTACTCAGTGTTACTCACCACTTGGTTGCAAATTCTCGCTGTCAAAGCCAGCGTCACCACATAATATAACTGTATCAATCATGACTAGTTGTACTGAACTAGACGTTCCTGGAAAAAGCGAAATATTAACAAAATCTAGCCAAAGCAAATTACAATTTAACAGCAAGCTTTACACGGTGGTTTTCTGAAGAAACCAATTCAAAAGATGTACAGATTGTATCCAGAGAGTGCGTAACTTATCCTTTGACTCTGTCTGACGCGATATATATATTTATTTCTCAACGTGAGCTGATTTTCCGTGGGAACGTTCAGTAAACTCTATGCAACAAACATGCAGTTTGCGATAGTTACGACTCGCAACAAGACATATCAAATTAATCCAGCGACGCTACAGACTATACTGTATAAGGGCTAAATGGTGTCTTCAGTTGCTTAAATAGAAGATGTGAGACCAAAGTGCATCATGGAATATATAGCACTTCAGCGCATAAAAAGTTTAGTCCGAAAAAAGGATTTCGCTGAATTCGGGAACTATAAAAACTAACCGACGAAGAACTCGCTCTAGACGTCAGGAATTCGTCGAAAACGAAAACACAGTTTAAGTCGGTAAGACTCGAGCTTCTCCTCGAACTTAATATTGAACTAGTTTTCCCATTTGTGCAAAAGGATAATTAAGTTCAGCCCGTTTTCCACTACGCGAATTTTTTCGAGCGAGAAACAAATTTAGCAACGTGATTCGCTAGAAAATAATTTGCTGCGAAAAAGTTCAAAGCGAGCCAATAGGCAGTTTTCCACTACGCGAATTTGTTCGAGCGAAAATAAATATAGCAACATGATTGGCTTGCTTTCGACTTTTTCGCCGGAAATTAATTTACGAGCCAATCACGTTTGCTAGATTTACTTTTCGCTCGAAAAATTCCGCCTAGTGGAAAACAGGCCAATCACGGTGCTAGCTTTATTTTTCGCACGAACAAATTCGCGAGGTGGAGAACGGGCCTTTCACAATCCTAAATCTGTTTTAAGGCCAACCTACACCGAACGCGATTTGGCAATGCAGTAAAAAATTTCGATTTTCCGTTAAATTTATCTTTGATCCTGTTCAATACTCGGACGCAGTTTAACTATTTTAGCTGTTTGGTCCGAATATTTTGTAACATTCCTTTTCACTGAAGGTTCTGTTTAGTTTTAAAAACTGAAAATTCGCGCCGGGTTGTGGAAGCGAGTTTGGTCTGTTTGGGCACACACCAGACGCGATTGGGCAACGCGACGTGATTTTCGACTTCCATTGACTGGTAACTTTGATTCTAGTTGAGATTCTTCAGATATTCAAAAGAGATGTAATATTTTTAGTTATTTAATCTACTCGTCTTTTAAAATTTTTCTTCCATGAATATATTTTAATCGCTTTTAAAATTTGAAAAATTGCGTCGATTAGCCGAATCGCGTCCGATGTGTCTCGGCGGTAAGTTTGGCAGACTTCCTCGCATCGGAACGGCGTGGTGTTGCTTGGGAGAAATTTACTACAAACGATTCCACGACGCGCGTTGGACTCATATTGTTTTACAAACTTTCTAAAGGACAACCATTTTTCATACAGCTGTATATATTATAACAAATACCAGGGATCTTCCATATTTTCGTGTAATTGAAGTCAGGAAAGTTCCATCGCTTGGATTTTTTACTGTACGCTATTTCAGCAGACACGTTTCCATAGTGATCATGATTTCCCGCGCAAAAATACCAAGGAAAGTAGAGCGATGGCGCCGTGAAGACGTTTTCAAATGTTTCATCAAAGCGAGGATCATCCACATCCTTTACACCGAGAGTGTAGAAATTGTCACCTACAGAAACAAGAGGAAAGTTATACTATCATTCTTGAGGCCCTTATCGAGACCATCCATACATCAGTCTACGTTTACATTAGAGCTGTGCGGTTCCAGAAATATTATCTCGGTTCCGGTTTCGGTTTTTCCAGAACGAAAATACCTCGGTTCGGTTCGGTTCGGTTTCGGTTATTTTCAAAAAAATCTATTAACTCACGTATTGCTGTGTTTCGAGTACTTTTACTGAATTAATGACTTCATACCTTCGTAAATTTGCACAAATTTCTGAATACTGTGAGTAATGAGAAAATTCAAAAGTTGTGAACATGAAATATTTGTAGATTATGATATTTCAAGCTTATTGCTTTTCGGCACAACCTGCACACTACAAACTTTCGTTTCTTATCGTCGTTCCTAGTATACTAAAGTGTTTTGCCAGCCCGACATTTTCGTGTTTCCCAAGCACTACAGCCTGGAATCAGGTGCACGTTGAAGGAAATTTTAACCGCAACTGCCGGTTCTTTTGCGCAAAATTTTTCGGTTGCTAAAAAAAGTACCGGAAGAACCGAATTTCTCGGTTAACCGCTCAGCTCTAGTTTACATGTGCACATGATTTTGATCATTCCGTTTTCAAAACATTGTTTGGTGCCTTGTGGTTCCGATGTGCGCGTGTGCACATCTTGATTGACTTTTCTGTAAGCTCAAGTACATTTTTGGGGTCTTATTTAACCAGTCATAAACTAGTATTGGTTATTAAACTGTGCACCATGGCATCTCCTCGAATTAGCATCCTCTTCAAATAAGCGTGTCCCCGCCTCCTGTAGATATTTGATTTTCGAAATAAGCACCCCCCTTCCACCCCTGATTAAGCGCTCCTTGGCCTCGCACTTGCGCTCTTCTAGGTTAAACAGCGACGCGGCTATTTATTGATACTTATTTTCAAGTGAAAGCAATCTATATCTTTAAAATGATGCCCAAGGTGACAAAATCTTGATATAATTTAGCGCATTTTATTACATAAAAAATATTATTTCTTTCGGAAAGAACCAGCTCCAAAAATTATAAAACCATTAGCACCCCGGAGCGCTTTAATTATTGAGGACATAATTATGACATACTAATTTCTCATCATGTTCTCATGCACGTTTTCAGTTCTCTATGACGTACGAAGTACCATTTTCAATTCATGGTGAATTACAAAATATCAACGCAAAAATAACAGTCAAGAGCTAAACACGAGTTGTAGTATATTGTAAATCATACCAAGTGCTAGAATAAATTCAGGTTTGAGAACTTCAGCCAAGTGTCCCATCTCTTTTGCGACCGCTCTTTCCACATCAGTAGAGTATGGTAAGAATATTGAGCCACCCCAGTCACCTAGAGCGAAGAACTGCAAAGAACCAAGCGAGTGTACCTCACGACACCTGACTAGTGAGTGAACCAGTAGAACCATAAATACTGCCGTCACTGACATGCAGGTATTTCGCCGAGAAAACATTTTATATGCACGGGTCAAGAATTAGTTGACTTCCTGGTCTTAAACTAGCCACGGCCAATCGAACTTTTAGTAGTGTGAACTGCAAACTATCCAGTGGCTTGACTACGCACTTGGTTTAGAGTTCGTCTTCTAATTCTTCAATGTCACTTAGTACATCACACTTGTATAAAGTAAAGTAGTGTAGCAGCATTTATTTACGTCCCACGCAGTTTCCTTTCAAACAAGATCACATGACAGGAATCGCCTTACAGAACCCATGCAGGAAGGTCGTGACCAAGAAAAACAGTGCACGACGTCAGAGTGTGTCTGTGCTCGTGTATTTCATTTCATTTTGGAACCGACTACGATAATGTTGTGTCTCAAGCCATTGGGATGAAAACAGCTATAGGCTCAAGAGGTGTGAATGTTTTGGATTCTCGGCAGCAAATACAGCATGCTCGCTGAGAATCTCCAAATTTTTTATGTAGATCTTCCAAAAACTGATTTCCTATAATACACAGACTTTGCAGTTCGCCGATATCGGCGACTATACGGAAACCTAGCCTGCGCATTAGCCTGTATAGTTATTAATTGACAGTCTCCTGTGGTCAGGTCTCACGTTTACATTGTCTGCATGCAATTTTTAAAATCGCATATGAATAAAACGGTTTGTTTCTTGCGATGGTCGTCTAGCTAACCCACAAATCTCATGCGAGTGAATGTCTCGCTCTCACCAGTTCTTACTACATACTAAAGCTGGCGATCACTGAAATTAATAAATTTATTAATTTTACACTCATGTCTAACTATGTTTTTTCATTTTACCGTTCGCCTCTACACTTCAACTGCCTTCACTCAGCCAATCAGTTTGGAGTATTTCCGCGCTCTGTATACTAAATTTGAATTCATTAACCATATTATTCAATTGCGAGTGGGCTCTACATAGAGTCACAACTAAATTCAATAGAGAAGTGAATAAATTCGTTAGTGTTGCTAATGATTCACTCTTTAGCTATTACAGTAGCTTTACTTCTTGCGCGAAGGCAGTCATTTCCTACGACATTTAGAGCATGGTATCTTTCATTCGATACTCGCAACTCTATATCCCATAATGCACACGTGTCCAAGCTCTAAAGCGTGTTGTCCACTAGGCAGAATTTTCCGTGCGGAAAATAAATGTACCAAACTGATGGGCTAGGAACAATGGCTAGGAATGTATTTCTCCCTTGAAGCGAACCAATCACGCTGCTAGATTTATTTTCCGCACGGAAAATTCCGCCTCTAGTGGAAATAGGCTTGACCCTTACACAGAGTACGATTTACAAATATCTAGTAGCTTTTTGTTCCCTCGCATTCACAAAGCAAAATAAATACAGTTGATCACCGACCTTTTACTTTTGCATACAGTAAGAACTGAATTTTGTCGACGCTTTTGAAGTACGGTAACAGGGATGGCGAATAGCGTCTCTAAATGAAAAGCACGGGTTCGGAAGATCCACGAATCACTGGATTAGAAAACCGAGCAATTACTGCCGCAGATTATCAGAGAATCTCATCAGCGTTTTCATCTTCACTACTTAATTCCCAGACCTATAAAGTGAAGTAGATTACTTAGTTTAAATAACCATCTGCTAGTTTTTGTACACAATACAATATTACAATAGTGCCTCCTTGAACGGGAGTTTCAAAGACAGTAGCTACTACTATAAAGAAAACAAAACAATTTCGAACTTTTTGAAGCAATGAGCTTTAGAGAGAAAAACGTGTTTAACCTGCATGCATACAAGGGTGCTGCATGATTATTCATTCCAAATATTTTTTCCAATAATTTTTTCTAACACTAGATTATTCACATGAACAATGACAACATTCGCCGGTTATGTTGGGTGATACAAATACTGGTTTTCGGTTTGAGTTTACTATCATCCGATACCGCACGGCCGCTCCCGTCGTAAATTCTACTACAATGAACAACGTAGTTATTCTCATAATTAAACCTCGAGTAACTTGGTATCCTCCATTAACTTGGTCAGTCCAGTCAAGTCTTCGAGATATTTTGGAACGTTGAAGGCTCGAAGAAGAAATGGAAACCCTTCACTCATATACTTTGTTAAAACCTGAAAAATGGAAAACACATTATTTACAGAAGAACGTTCAGACCCGCAAACCACTTGTGTTCGCATTTCGCAATGAGGACGGATAAATTCAATAAGGTGTGCAACTATGTGTTTGGCAGCTATCGTACAGTATTTGGAATAGCACTAACACTTACAATTGGCGAACAAGCCGTGCACTTGTCGAATGCAAAACTGGCAGGCAAAACTTGATGAAATCTCGAGAGGAATCCTCGAATCTAAAAACAAGCATTCTTTTAATCAGTTACATTCGACTTCATGTAGTCATTATCAAATATCATTAGAAATAAAAATGTTATAGGTGTCGCCAAGGTTGGCTATACATATTTACTCCAAAACTGTACTTCGACCCAAACTTTATTTCACACGCGAATGATGACAGATGGGAATATCTACTAATCGAATTTGTTTTGCGAGAATAATGGCGAAAAGTGGGAAAAAGTTTCAACGTGGTCACGTTTCTTCTCAGTTCTCTATTCTTTGTTGAAGGAATAAGTTGGAGAAACCATTTCAGTCCAGAGAACCATGTCAATGTTAAATTTAACAGTGCATTGAAACGTTATGATATCTTTCTTGTACCTGATGTGGAACTAAACCAAGTGAAGAACTGAGTTCAGATGTCAAATGTTGTTCTCCAGCACTGGTGTCAGCCATAGCATATGCACTTAAAACCAAAAAACATAACTGATAATCACGCATATCGTAAAGTAGTATGTAGAAGAATATTACTGAACCGAAACTGCGCGTGACTTAAGTATCTCTAAAGTATGAGATGGAACTGAGTAGCTCATTCGAATTTGAAACTTTATAGATTATTTCTTTATACACCCTGTAGATGAAGATAAACATTACATTGAAAAGGGTTTGAGCCTTTTCCATGAAGAAACTCCTACCCTGATGGATGCTGTAGAGTAGAGACAAGTAGTTCTACAGCAATAGAACTTGCGATATAAGACATGCCAGGTCTTGATACTGTGCATTGCTGGTCCAATGAGCGGTCTTTCGTCGACTAAAAAGAAATCAATCTGGATATATACTCCTGAAGGGACAACCCCCCCCCCCCAAAAAAAAAAATATTCCTGGAGAAAGGAAAACTTGCTATTGGAATAATTTCTTGGTGCAATGGAAAAAACAAAACACCTTGCGTAGGAATTTCAACTTCATCCTCGTAGTCAGCGTTTATTATTCTTTTTCAGGATTTTATCTCTTCTTTTCGGCAAGGGCACTTCTCCATTACAGAAATACGAGCTCTCTAATGCAGGCACCAACTACCTAATGGGAACACCTCTATAGTGCCTGCGCTTTACAAAGGTGCCCCTGTTAGAGACGTGCACGCAGTAGAGAAGTGTCTATAGTGGAGAGGCGTCCGCATCAGAGGGGTGTGTTTCAGAGGTAAGTTTCGCATTAGATTGGAGATGCACACGTAGTAGAGACGTATTCGAATCGAAGAATTGCCCAAGGCAACAGAGGTTTGACTGTACATGAAAAGTTTGTACTTTTGAACGATATTTATGTGATCTCTATATTACTCTTTCAACACATTGTCTTACTACATATCAAATCAAAAACTCAAGTTAAAATATTAAATCCTTAAGTTTTTTATTAGTTTTAATAAGACTGTGTTGAAAGAGTAATAGAGATATCAATGTCGTCAAAAAGAACAAGTTAACTGAAGTTCACTGAACTCCTTCCTTAATTGCTTCGACCAAGACACTTTCATGTTTATGAATATGAACAAATACAGATTCTTACATCTCCAGGAGCGACAACATCATTACAGAAATAGCATCCAAGCATGTGACCAGGAATAGAAGTACAAGACGTTTTTGATGAACTTGGTGGTGAGATCAATTCTCCAGTCTCGGAAAATACTTTTAAACCATGGCGCATCACAAGGTATGTATCAAAACCTAACGCAGCGTTTATTACAATCTTCATTGGAAAAAAGAAAAAAATGTAATAAGATTTTTGTAATTTTGCATGGCGCAAACAACAATATAAGCATCAGTTTGAGGCTACACCACGTATATTTACTATTGCAAAGCTTTCGGTCCGTTAACCCGGACCTTCATCACTTCAAGTTGCACCGATGAAGGTCCGGGCGGACCGAAAGCTTTGCAATAGCAAATATACGTGGTGTAGCCTCAAACTGATGCTTATGAAAAAAATGTAGTTGGGAAAAGGCAAAGTACGTATATTTTCGTACTGTGTGCGGACAAAATAACTCCTCAAGTCGAAAGTAGCTAAACTATCACACGCAGTACAAATTTATACAAAATTTGTATACTTCGCAGGGCAATATATTTCATTTTCCGCATTTAAAAATATTTCGCAAACAAACTTTGCAATTTTATTTTAGGATGCTCTGTTAAGCTATGATGATGGACGTCGTTCTGCCTGTCTGGATCAAAATGTAGTCGACAGCTGGCACAATCCTTTAGTTCAATTCATTCGTGCGAATAAGATACTTCTATAACATTAGAGTAAATGTAATAGCTACAACAATTGTGGAAGTGGTACTGCATTACTTTTTAGAAATACTGTACATACAGAGCCTATCAAAGGAAACATATTTATACCTGACCCTGATATGATGATCATGGCCTAATACTACGACAGAGAGCAATTCCATGTTCATAATCAAGGATTTTCGTATCTTAAATTTTGCATTTTATGAATTGCAAAACAACACTAAATTGCACCATCAACTGTAATCAAGATACTCGCCCTCCGCCACTCCCCCCCCCCCCCCAAACGCCTCTTCTCCACCACTGCAAAATCTTCACTTCAAATATTCCTAACGCTAAAGGCAATGCAATTAGTGTACTACTACTGAATGCGCTAATTTATCACTGGCATTTCGGGAGAAAACTTACATAATTTATTCTAAGTAACGGTACCTTTTTCTTCGCAGCTGCAATAACAGTAGGTAACCATCGACTTTCTCTCGTATCCAGCAGTAAGAATATAACATCATGCTCGCCGATAAGAGCAGCAAGCTTTTCTACAGTCTCTCTCGTCAACTGTTCCTCACTTCCTATAATTGAAAATATTCAAACTGCTCCAGACCAAATTTGTGTTGCACTGCATGATTTGTAAAAACTTTCAAAATGGTAATATTACTTCTCTTAAAGATTTTGGAATTTTTTCTTCGGTCTTGAAATGATATAGTTTAAAGTGTATTTACTAATCTAACGACTCGATTATACACAATAGCGAGCTTTAAGGTTCTATGACGACGCGACCGACATTATATACGTTGAAAACAATGTCTAAAATACAAAATACAATTTTTGAGTCTAAGTAATAGATCTCTGCAGTGCTATGTTTTCAAGAAATTAGAGCATGAATTATATCCCACGATTTGTTGAGATCGACATGAGTTTTGAACAATCCCGTCGATAGTTTGGATAGAAGAACGTCAGTCTAACGGCTGACCGTAATGTGAATTCGCGAAGAAAATATTCTTATCTATGACAGCCATAATATACCCTACTACAGCAGCTGTTCTTTTCAATTCTTGTAGTTTCATTTTTAAAATGAAACGTTTACTTTAACATCGTTCTTCACGGCCGCATCGTCGAGTTCGCGTCGTACTTTTAAGAAAAGGTTGTTCATCATTCATGCTCATTTGGAAGTCTAGTACTTCGTTTAACATCGGTAGAATTATGATGTCTAGAGAGTCATACACATTGTGGCTCGCAAATGAAAGACTTCACTTTAGCTCATATCTCGTCCAATTCCAACGAAGCTTTTGCTTGGTGAATCGCGTATACCCTTCGCGTCTGAGAATGCCGTCAAGATTACTTCACTATTTTCAGAAATAGAACAACGGACAAAGAAACAAACGAACAAATTAAACGAACAAACAAACAAACGAACAAACGAACAAACAAACAGGAGTGCAAACATTATCTCCTATCGGAGATGAATACATTTCCAACAGGAATCATCGTCCAAGCTAGATACCAAAAACTCACCATTCTGTGCTATTGGATGGCCCGGCATCGGAATCGATAATTTATGCCATGAAGAATTCTATACAAAAATAAACGTATTTCCAAACGAAAGAATACGAAACAGTTTACCAGTAGCTTCAAAACACGAGAAATGCTTTAAAAACCTAGAATAGCAACAAGGCAGGAAAGCGTTGTCGATGAAATTTGAAAATACTATTTGGAGAATAGACATTGCTAAAAGTCTGCCAGAGTCCAGACGTCTCGTTGAAAATGCGAATGAGACATTTTAGCTAACAACCACACTCTTGGTTATTCCTGTTCTTCTTTTCATTTTATCTCTAAGAAATCGCGGTTTACTTTTAGTAACAGAATACCATTCTGTGGTATTCTGTTACTTTTAGTAACAGAATACTACAGAATACCAAATGGCAGTTGGGGATTACAGTACTTACTACACCAGGAAATATCCTTCGAACTGCGGCTGCCGCTGTTTCAGCTTTTCCTTTGCCGCCATCTTTGGAGTCAGAAAACTCAAATAAACTTTGCCTGACTGGATTGGAGTAAGATATAACACCATTGTCGACAAATGTTATTGTGCGTACGCCCCAGCCCTATAACACAGCAACCACAGGTATGTTAAGACCCGTTTAGCAATTTCTACGGCGACTTTTTTTACTTTGTATCTTGTCTGAGCCATACATTCAAAATGTGGTTAAGCCGTGTTGGAAATAAATTCATTGAAATTACACTTATGTATACCAAAAGAAATTTTCTCATTTGCAAATTATAAGAATGAAACCCACTGCAACGATGGAGTAAATGTTTTAATGTAACGAGCACAAAACCTTCACTTTACAGGTAATATCAACTGTTACAAAACATCCAAATATTACCATGAGCAGTCTGGCGACGTTACATCCCAAAGTTCCAGCACCCAGCAACAAACACTTGGTTTGAGCGACCTTCTCAAGATCTAGCTCAGGCAACAAACGCCATCGCATTAATTTAAGATTGAGATCAACAGCGGATTCAGCTAATCTGAAGACAGAAGAATTGTTCACTAAATGCAGAATAGTAATTATTGTCTTAGGAGTAACGATTCCAAATTAGCTTTGCCAAAACCAAAAACTAATTTTAAAAAAAGAAGCTTTTCTTATAGAGCAGGACAAGGGTGCAATGAATTATCAAGTAGCACAACCAAAAATGTTACTCAAATATCACTACCAACATTTAAAAGGCGAATATAATTATTCATGCATGCATTGTATTCCATACTTGTGTCACCTTGTAAACATTGTGTATAGTTATAGTTAGTTTAAGTTGGTAAATATAGTTCAGTACATGGCCCTTTGAAAATCAGACTGTAAGTTTCCCTGAATAGGCTACCGTGTATAAATAATTTTATTAAAGATTAAAAATTAAAGAAAGTCAAAAACATCCGTAAATGAATGCTACAGGATCAGCCTGCTCCTCTTCCCGAAGTTCATCCAGTCGTATAATTGATCCGTGTCTCTAAGGCCCATTTCATACATGAGCTGGGCTAGCCCGGCAACACCAAGGTCTCGCAACTTGATTTTATATTATTTTGAGATTTGATTCACGTGGAAACCGGGCTAGCCCGCTTTGCCGAGATCCCGGTTGAATCAGCCGACATCTCGGCATACCTGGCTCATATGAGTGCATCAAGTAGGCCAGTTCGGTTAATCGAGCTGAAAGCTTTTTGTCGATTAAAGTCTTTCTATCGTTTTTTCTCAAGATTTTACAACATCAAGTAGCGAGAATAAGCTGATTATCTTTTGCATTAAATGCGCTGGACACAGACAAAATTTGACGTTTAAAACAGGCCTTAAGGAGGCTCCCTACAGTTGTGATGACATTTCGAGCATCTTCAAATTGAAGGGTTATCCCCTTTGATTGCGCATTTTTTCATCTTGCCAGTAATATTCAATAACTAAGGAATATTTCGAACTGAGTTTTAACAATGTCACTGTTGCTATGGCAACATGACGGAGGCATGAACTCCGATAATTTACGCATAAAATTGACTGTAACTGAAAAACGAAGTCGGTTACCCATCTTTTTTACTTCATATATCAATTGAACCTGATGCTCAGCAATTCTTGACGAGGTATAAAAAAATTCTGTCTAGTGCGATTTTTTTAAAAGCTCAAATTGTAGTTCAAGATTTGCACTAGACAGAATTTTTTT
>JAODVM010450934.1:0-22550 GCA_025400095.1 Phenganax marumi
TTCTAATGACGCATTTTGCTTTGAATTTTTTTTGTTGCTGGATTTTGCAGTGAAAACTGAAATGTGTTTTAATATAGTCAAATCACTGAGTTGTGATTATACGGGAGTAAAATGTGTCATGGCATGCAATCACGAAATGTTCGATTATGTCAAAAGCTATCAGTTTACGCATGAATATGTTTCTGTTGCATGCAGGATCAAGTTAAATTTGTACAAAAAAGTACGTTTTTACCTCAATATTATTTTATAAGGTGGCAAGAATTTACACGCAAAGTTAAAGAGACGAATTAGAAAACCTCTCCTATCTATTCGTTGCAACTTGTTATAGCTACTGAACTTCTGCTTGTTCTGCAGAGTGTGCTCAAAAATGAACCCTTAAAATTTAAACTAGTAGCATTTTTGTTTCGAACAACCAATTGTAGCAGTTGTAGATGTTATTTGCCTCAGTCTATATTGAGATCGAGGGCAGATATAGCTGTTTTCAGTGTGGACCATCCAAAATGGTAAACAACTCACCTACTTTTTCAGTCATTATTTATATTGAATATATCATATATTGGCTAAATTTTATGTGAACTTGAAGTGTTATTTTCGAAAGCATTTATACGATGTCGTTCAAACTTCAAATTCCGACCGTGCGCTAAGTTGGGAATGCAATAAATAAACTATGATCGCATTTTCGGCGAAGTATATAAATTACTATATATGTTTTGCCTCTTTCGCACATTGCTCATTTTATCGGACCGGCGTGCCTCTACTTGAAACGCCAAAAAAGCAACAGCAATCAATTCTTGGCAAGATTATTATTTTTGAGTTGACTGTCGTCCATAAAACTAGTCTTTATATTTCTGTGTTTATTGTAGAAATTTAGAAGACCATTGATGGAAAGATATCCAAATAAAAAACAAGTACTTGTACAAATGAAACATAAAGGTTTACATTCCAGAGATAGTTATGTACAAGGAGTTACATTATTTAAAACATGCTCGGTGCATGGACAACAAACATTGGAATGCAGGATGCCAGACATATGACCGATTATATTCAAAGTCTTTGAATTAAATGTGTTTGTTTTTTGAAATATATATAGTTCCACTGTGCGCCTTGAACCATGCAGCTTGCGAGCGATCATGCTGAAACGCATGCAGCTCAGAACGGACATTACACAGCGCTTGCTAAGTTACAGGTGCGCGAACGTCTATCCAATTAAATGTTGGAGGCCTTCCTATATATTGAACATTATGGGGTCAGAGAAACTATTAATTATATCGTTGGTTTTAATTGATTTAGAGACAGTAAGCTTGTGTCTAAAATTATCAAGGAGACGTAGACGTTGCGTTTGAAGCTGGGAAATTATGCTTTTGTACTGAAACAGAGATATAAACAAAAATTTCCGAGACTGCTTTCGAGCTCGTGCGATGTTTTCACAAGCTATTGTTTGTTTCTTTTCAAGTATGTTTGTTTTCACGCAGGCGTTTAGACACCGGACGCGATTCGGCAAAGCGAAGCAATTTTCAAATTATGAAAGCGAATAAATTTATCCATGGAATAAAAATTTGAAAGACATCTAGACCAAACAACCAACAATGTTATATCACCTTTTAATATCTGAAGAATCTCGACTAGAATGAAAGTTAGGAGTTATGAAAGTCGAAAATCGTGTTGCGTTGCCGAACGTGCGTCCGATGTGTCTCAACCTTATTATAATCCGTTAGAACAAAAGAATCACCGATTCTCCATAATGTTTGCTCTCGTGAACATCGGAAATTTGAGGCTGCCCACCAGCACACGTCACATTAAAAACATCTAAATCAATAATGGTACAGCTTTCAATATTTAGAGTACTTTGAGTATGTCCCATCGTGTTCACATGGAAACAAGTGTAACAATTTATATTGTAGTTATAGCTCTCTTCTACAATGTATCATCAAGGATTTGGTATCGTACATGTATGTATGATACATATTACCTTGGGTGACAGTTTTTTTGTTTTGTTTAACAACGTATGCAAACGATAACGCTGGCATAACAAACACATGCATATTGCCGAAATACTGAATCAAAGTATTAGTTTTTTCTATGACTTTTGTCTCGAAATTTCGTTGCGTTTCCTGCTGTTTATTGTTCAATGTCTAATTAGGACCTCCTTGTACGTAAATACACATCACTTCACTTCGAGAAGGGCAAATTGTTGACAACTATTTTCCAGCTGCATTCAGGCAGTGAATGAGTTTCTAAATTAAATCTAGTACAGGAATTCTTTAAACACAATTTATCTTTCGGCGATACCACAGGCAGGCACTAAACAACTGATCTGAGGACACGATTGCGATCAAATGGCTAATACTTCATATAAACATACTTGATTAATATTTTCGAGACGCTATCACAAGATCATATAAGGCGGATTTTCCGCTTATATAAATCAATATTTAATTTGATTTCTATAATAGCTAGACAGTAAAATAACATACCACAGGAATTGATAATCCTTGTTCCAACTCTCCCAGCTTTTGATTTAAAGTTCTTTGTAGTTCGTGTACGTCTGTAGTTCTATCAATGGATAGTTGGTCAGCTTTGTTGGTTTACTACCTGTGCGGCAAGTATGATTGAAGTCGTCCCTCGTGAGTACTCGAGCAAGTCAAGGCAAGTGTCAAACTGCTTCAGTGTCGTGATCACTCACAGATGTACGTACGATACATGCCGGATATGACGAATTAAACTAAACACTATCGAGTACATTAAATCACGATTGGTAGCTGGATGTTTATTTTAACATACAAAATAGTTATTTAAGAACAGCAGTTGGGAAGTTTGGATGTCTCTGTCAGTTTTAGATATTATGATCTGAAATAACAATAAATTACTCTGCAATTACACTTTCAATAACACGTTCAATAACAGATATCCTTCCTAATAAAAATTAAGAACTCATGGCGTGTTAAACAATCAACAGAATTATTGAGATAAGACACAAATTAACTCAATTTTTGTAATCCTTGCGGCCTCAACTGCATTGTTCTGCATTGTTAATTAAATGTTCTTTGATATCCATTCATGTACAACTGATAAAATGATTCTTAGACGTCCGAAACCTTATTTCAGACACAATATGATCGGGATTGTGGAAGCTGCAATGTAATATTCCACCCCCAATAATGCAACCGGTTAATCGCCAGTCAGATAGAATCTAAGAAAAATTTTCTCAGAACAGTCCTTCTTTCCAGATGGGCGGGATAGATATAAATTCTAAACTAGAGAACTTTTATGAGATAGATAATTATATTTTCATTGCAAAAAACTGTAATATACCGTGTACTGATTTTAAACACCATGAACAATGACTCGGACCGAAAAGTAGTAAATGATGCATGCATTTTGATTTCTCTATTATCCCAATCGAAATGCTAGCTTGTGCCTGTTGTATTTGGCCAAGCATGTAGTGTCAAGAGCATAAATAATATTGCAGGAAATACTGCAGTATTATCTTAAATCATAAGAACAAAAGTGATTGCAGAAAAGACCACTTGAAGCAGATAAAATTTTTTCCCAAGCCAACAGGTGAGATAAGTCACTGGTGTCTGCGGTTTTAGTTTCAATCGGCGGTCAATCGATTTTTGAGTGTCCAGCGGGAAGTCTTCACTCCAGTCTACACAACAAGTTACAAAACGCGATAGGTTATTAATCGCGTTAGGTGAGACTAAACAAGTTAAATATCTGACCAAGCTCTTAGGAGGTCTATCCATCGCCTTGACGACTAAATTAAAATCGTCTTGGGTTAGAAATTAAAAATATGTCACCAGCGTACTTGGGCAACAAGCCGTACTGTTGTCAACTAGCTTCAGCCAAGGTTCAACGAGATTCTGTAGTCATGACCACTGGTCATGATAATATCTTGCTGTTGAGCAATTAGCGCCTCTGCGTTCTGCCGTACAATGAGTACATATATAGTCAAGTAAAACAGAGGTAATGACTACAATTCATGATACCTGCAGCGCTGTGCATTGTTTATTTTGTTCGTCATTTGTGATATATTATTGCGGTCTTTGTTTCAGCTGCTGATATCTTCTCCTGCTGATAACCAAAACGAGCAGAAAATTACTAAATCATGATCAAACGGCATACTCCCCGGAACTGGGTCAATTCGCTTGTCCCCAGATTCCTACGTGAAAGGGCTCTGAAAAATCGGTCTGCACACAAGGGCGCATGTGGGGAAATTTAGCGGCAGGGGCTGCTAACTCAAAAGTCAAAAGGGCTCTACTGATCTTCTGCTTTAGAAATTGGCGTGTAAATTGCGGTGTTTTCGGTCAATGGATGATGTATTCAAAAACGAAATCTGTTCAAGTCTCGTTTCATTGTAATCATTTCTTTATTAGTAATGACCCGAAGGTTAATACAGAAATGCTTAATTAAATTGAACAACGTTTCGGAATACTGCTGCATAATTAGTTTACAGCAATTAATTAAAATTTCTTTATAAAAAAGCCTTCTTGTCGTTATTAATGAAAAATTATCCTTTAATGATTTGTCTAAAAGTGCAGAAGAATGAGAATACCGTAAAAGCGGTTGTTTTATTTTTCTTGTTCTTCTCTCTCAGCACGTGACATTCATTCTTAAAATCTCCTAGCAAAAATATCATTATATAGAGTCATGCCGTCGTGTTAACTATGATGAGTTCAAGCGCTTAACATCGGCAAAGGTTCACTTTAAGTTTCAAGCTATCGACAAAGTATGGCGCACGTCTTGACAACTAAACTAGTCTTAATTTTATTGACTTAATAAAATGTCAAAAACTATACAATATCACTCAAATATTTCATTATGTCGCAATCTCGATATGACAGCAAAGACAGCAATAAACTACTGAACTAAATACCATTGGAACGCCACCTTCATCTAAGATCCCGTTCACACGAGACCAGTTTCGCAAAGTCACAGCATTGAATTATACTGTATATGACCGTATTTACTCTTGAAACTTCATAGACTTACTGTTTTTGTTTAATTCTGATCTATCATTGTTGTTTGAGCGTTAAACTCGTTTGAAAACGGTTGAACATTAAGTCGTAACTCTGCGGAACCGGTTCCGTGTGATCGGGGCCTATACGTCCCCATGATTCGCGCGCGTGTCTGGGTGTAAAAACTCGCGTGTTTGACTCGCTTGTACGATCTGCCCGCGAGGGAAAATAGGGAGAGAAGGCTGTCAAAACGCCGTTAGAAAAGTAGACAAAAAACCTTCATAAAATTTGTAATATTGTGATTGAAAACAAACTTGACACGATACAAAGGTACATTGCCACAGTATACATGCATGTAATTAATTCATAACCATGTAAAAAGTCTTTTACTCGTCAAGAACTGAGCAAATTGCTGACATTGGCACTAAATTGAATACGAAGCAATATGCCCTTCCAGGAAAATCAACAACTCATGCTCTAGTTTACCTTCTCCATCAAATCTTGGCCGATTTGCATGCCGGCCACTGCGGTGCGATAAGACTTTTTTGCTGACTTTAACAAAGGATTCGATTTGGTCGACCATATTAAATATTATTGTTCAAGAATTGGAAAATCTTCATGTTAACCCTATTGTTGTACGTTGTTGTTCTTTTTAACAAGTATGAAGTACTGTGTTAGGATTGGGGAGTCATATTCCTCGTGGTTGTTGACGATACAACTGTCATGGAAATAATTCCTCGTTGCTCACCGAGTCTCTTACCAATCATTGTCGATGAAATCAATAATTTCTCTTATGCAAGGGACATGAAGCTCAACCCGAAAAAGTGTAAGGAAATGTTAAATATCGTTCTTGGAATATTCTACCTTCACCATAAATCCGATTGCGTCCGGTCTTCCTGTCGAGTCCGTTCCCCCCTTTAAATTGCTTGGCTCGACTCTGTCTTGTGACCTTTCATGGAGTGCTCATGTGGACTTTATTATGGGAATAGCAAATTCTAGATTATATGCGTTGCGCCAATTAAAGAAAGCCGGTGATGCAGAAAGTGATATGGTTTCTATTTATTGCTCAATCATACGATCTCGTGCTGAATATGCTGCTCCAGCGTGGTCTAATCTCACTGCTGGTAGTCAAACTCAATAGAATCAATACAAAAATGAGCACTGAAGATTATTTTCCCTTCCCTTTCTTATGGAAGTACTCTGGTGTGCTCTAGCCCAGAGACTTTAGAAGCACGGAAGGTCACACTTTGTAAAACATTTATTAATAATGTGAACTATTTTCGGACTCTGGTAATAATCCCTTGTCTCTAATATTAGGTAATCATCTGATACCCTTAGATCATGGCTGCAATTTAAGGAATGAGCAAGGTTATATACTAGGTTATACACCGCTAATCAGGACTGAACGTTCTAAAAACTATGTAACTAATAAATATTTAAATTGTTGTGTATATTTTATAGATAGTAGTTATTTATGCATGTACCGTGCAATTCAGGCTTTCTGCAAAATGGTTTTAATAAACAAATTATTAAATTAAATTAAAAATTAAATACACAAATCGGCCAAAGTTCAACAAGAAAAATTTCACTTCTGGCTCTACTTTTTGGCGAAAAACAGCGATTTTTAATCGACTAAAGTTTACAAAGAAAAGAAAAAAGGTAAATTATGATATAATTAAGAGAAGGTATATCAAGCTAAAAGTACCGGTAATTTAATAGTGTACGAATTCTTTCTAAAACTCTTTTTGGCACACGTTTTCCACGCGTTTAAATTGATCGCGCTGTTTTCGTGCGTGGAAAGACTAGGGCTGATATTGGCTTCAAATTCCCTGCCATGGGTAGCGTCCAACTGTATTTAGTTCAATAGAACAAACGTATGTTCAATAATATTTTCGATAACTTCAAATGCTAAAACCACGTTTACATCTTTTTTACATTTAGTTTTAACAGCAAAGAGTGCAAAACTGCGCCAGCTTGTCCTCGTAATCAAAGGGCAACGGGGGCAGCGGGCAGCTGCACCCTTTACTTTCGTGGATCCGGCGCCCCAGTGTGCGCATGATTTGTACCAAGTCTCCTAAGGACATTCCGCCTTCAATTGTATGAACAAATCTAGGCTTATGGACAAATAAACAAGCAGTTTTTCAGAAAATTATGTAGTTTTTGGGTTTGACAGAATTTCAAGAAAGTATCATATAGTAATTACCAGTTTTTTAACTACCAAACTCTTCCAAAAAATGCTTTAAAATTTACTAAAAATCAGAGGTAGGGCTGTTTGCTGATTGGACAATTATTCATGCCGTGATTCAAGGTCCACAACAAGCTGGATGTCTTCAAGAGCAGTCTCTCATCCCCCGTATCGTGGCGTTGGCAAAATATCAAATCTTGACTGGACTATTGTTAGTAACAAAGGAAGCAATGTTGGTAGCTGTGCAGAGATTATAAATGAGAGGGCCTATACAACATTAGTGAGGTCTCGTTAGCAGTAATATCATGTATCCGCATGCATGGGACCTCCCCTTGAAAAGCACAGGTGGATTAGGAGCGTCCAGCGCCAGGGAGCAAATTTCGTAATCGCAAACGTTTGCATGCTACACGAACGAGCCGGGGACAGTTAAGTGGCCTTCAATGGAAATGGACCACAACAGTGCAATTAATATTCAAGCGTAACCGGATGAAAGAAACAGGATGAAAGTTGTGAATGGTCTTGTTAGAAACCCACACGAGTAACAAAGAAAGCCAGGGGTACAAGAACGTAGTCAGATTTGGGAAGGGCTGACTCCCTCAAGTCAACACCCATGGTTGGTTGAAGGGGAAATCTTGCAATTTGGACATTCGACAACTCCAAAACGCTTCCTCAAGCTGCAAAATTGATTATTTTGCTATATTATTTAAATAGCATCTTTATGTGGGAAATGCCTTATTTTTGAGGCTTATCCTTTGTCTAAATAGTTGGGTCTAGGGGGTTTAGCCTCCGTAGCTCTGCCGTCCGCTTCGTACGCCAAAGAAGACAGCGACCTCGAGCTGTTTATCAATCTTAGTATATAAGTTCGAATGCTACTTACAAATTGGCGTCCATAGCTTTTATGGGACTTACTTTTAAATAGGATGCTTGAAGCTTGGTTCTCATACGTCACCAATCGTCGCTGATGAGAGCTTTACGACATCGGCGATATATAAGAATATTATTCGAATGCTGTCGCCAACCATCAATCACCGTTGCAACCGTGGGGAACGAAAAAGTTTGTTTTCTGCGATCTCGCCGATGGGTACCGTGATTGGCGACATATTAAAATGAAACATCACCGATTAATGCCCGACGTATGAGAACTATGCTTAAACGACCAGGTCATCATTATTCCAAGTAGTTGGGCTCATAAAAATTACAAATATTATGTACGCTACTCCATATAATCACTTTGCTAACAGTCAGCTATACACTACTGTTTTTCGCTGTTGCAAAAAGTCTTGACTAATATTACCTTACATACCAAAACCATTACAAAAATCCTACAAGAAAATTTTAAATAATCGAGGAAATGATCAGTATGATCCAGCAATCAGTTATAAAGTGTTGATCAAGGTCTGTTCCAAATTTGATCCGCAATTTCGATGGAGATATAAAAAGACCTTCTCGTTTCTGTCTGATTTACGATTGACTAAACTTCTTCAGTATGAAACAAAAGAACATGCTACAGAACTGTCCCTCTTCTGCTTGTCAATGGCTAATGCATGTGCGACCAAGGCGCAAAACATTAGAAAAGATCTTCATCGATATTTTCACACTAAAGTGGAACTGTCTCCTTCACCAGAATTTTGATTTATATCTTTTGTGACACTTGCTCGAAGTAGCTGTTTGTGTCCGTTGCCAGGAGATGACGATATCGGTGCAACTGTCGTTGCTTTGCCAGATTCTAAACTGTCACTTGGTGGAGAACCTGGGATAATGCACCCCAATTGTCGTCGAAATTCACGACTAAAACTTTCATTACAAAACGAATAAATGATTGGATTCGATGCACAGTTCAAAAAATCGAAAACGTTTAAAACTTCGATGACATCCCAAAAATAGGAAAATTTTTTGTCGGCTTCCCCAAAATCTAACCACATCCACATAATGGTTGAAGGCAAAGTCAAAAGGGCAAAAACCAGTGTCACAATAAGCAACATTTTAATGACTTTCCTTGCCTCTTTTCCACGTGCTTTTGCCAAAGCACGGTTCGCTGTTTTTGTTTGTCCTTTCGTTAACTCAAAACCAATTCGAAGATAGCACGTCGAGATAATTGTTAATGGTAGAGCATATTGAATCACCAGCAATGCAGCCGTGTAAGTCTGTCTTTGTTTGTGTGCTGGCCATTTCTCTTCGCATGCCTTGGTTGAACTAGTGTAGTGAAGAAAGTTAATGTAAGGAACAACTGTGCTTGTAGCCATGATCCATAAAACAACAATGATAAATCCACACTGTTTTACTGATATTTGTCTTCTTAACGGTTTCACAACAGCCCAGAACCTGGTGACGCTCAATGCCGTCAAAGTAAATCCTGACACCGTGATGGCAGCAGTTTGTGAAGGCCAAAATATTCGACACATCAATGATCCATAAGGCCAAGCTTTGTTTGCCGTAGCAAACACGTCAAACGGGACGCAAAAAGTATAAAGTAAGTCACTTACTGCTAAATTCATAATGAAATAATTTGTGACTGTTTTTACTTTCATCCTTCGACAAACAACATAACAAACCATGGTGTTTCCAAACAGGCTTATGAGAAATATAACGCAATATATGGAATACTTGAAGATTATGAACCATTGGCGATCTCCCAAAGGAAGACTAGTTTCAGTCTCGTTACTCGAGTTAGCGGCCATCTTGCCGTTTTGTTTAGCTTGATTTCTCCTTGATGACGACTTTATGATAACTTACGGTAGACCCTGCTCCACTTCAAATTCCTGCAGATAAATCCCGAAGTCTTGTTAAGTCTGCCCACCTAAAATGATAAATTTGTAGTGAAGATTGTGGAGAGAAATCAATATTGTCGTTTTGGCTATACGTGTTCAGTTATAGTGTATAAACACCACTTTTGATGTCTCTCGTAAATATTTTTGTTCCATTTCCAAACGACACAAGAATTCGCGAAACAGCTGCAGAACTTAGGCTCCTTTGATGTGAATGGACAATTGTAAATCAAATTTAACATGGCGCCATAACTTCATTGATACATTGTTATGCAGGAATTACATTTTCAACTATTTCAATCAATCCACTACAATTTTATCACATGCACTGTACTTATATGATAACAGATTACCGTTATCGTGTCTCCCACATAACGAAATATTCCACTTGCGTGAAATTGACTAACACCCCATGCATAAATATTTCGGTTGCAATAAAAGTACTGTACACACTCTGTGTGTATTCGTAATATTCGGCGTCTAATCAAAGAACACGTGTACAGCGACAAAGCACCACATTAAACAGGTGGACTTTAAAATTCAAAAACAAATATTTGGTCGTAATATATAAACAAACTTTAAAAGTTTTTTGATGTGTTTAATATTAAACTGAATGTGCAAACACTGTGTGCCTTGCCCTTTAAAAATTAATTGTAATATTGACACTTTGAGGGTTTTTTTCAATGTTTTTGAAGCTTTGCTGCATGCTGAGTGTATTAATTTGGATTTGACGGTGGGATCGTCGTTGAATATACGCAGACTGTGACAACACAAGAGAGTTTAATTTGTGTGTAATACAGGCATCGATGTCCTGTGTGTTGAGAGCATCTCGCTATAAAATGCTTTTCATATAAAAGTGACAATAGTTTTGGTTCTATTTGATGGCGGCGCAAAAAGATTAATTATTTGCAACCGTTGTCACTACACGTGACTGGGACAGTTTTAACTTGATTTAATTGAATCAAATTTTTGATTGAAGATGGAATAGCATGATGCCGCGTGAAACAAAGCTACATCTTCCTTGCCCTGCAATTGTCGATTTTCCACATGGCATTTTAACTTTGCTGCTGTCACTAATGGAAAACTAAAACATACAGTGCAAGAATATAATAGATACAGTATAGTAACAATAGACAAGTATTGTATCGGATTTGCAGATTGTTTGTGGTGGGAAATTAAATAAAACTTCCCAGCAGGAGAACTATTAACATGGGCGTAATTGCTTCCACGCAGCCGAAGATTTACCCGATTTGTTTATATATTTTTATTAAGAACAGTGCAAGCAGAAAGCACAAGACGACAGGAAGCTTAGAATTTCGGCAAAGAGATTTCTAGAAAAGCACAATTACTATAGGCTTTGAAGAAGTAACCTGTACTAGCATGTTGATACGCAATAGTTTATTTTTATTACGCGGCCGAGTTCCCAACCTCCAGCGATGCATTTAGCAACGTCATGGATATACTACTCCTTTAGTAAAATTATTGTAAATACATTAGTAGAAGGCAGGTAGATTGTGTAGGATTTGTAGCGTGTTTGGTTACAAACACCAGGATAGTCGACATTATTACACCTGCTCTCCCATCACTGACCTGGTTACCATATGTTGTAATGAATTGAAGTGTCTAAAAACATTAGCCCCAACGTATCTTTCGGAAAAGTTTAAGCAACGATTGCGCTTGGAGAGGGTAAACAGAAGCAACGATGTAGAACAGAAGGAAAGCTAGACTCCGTTTTATCGTAGTGCTTCAGATCAAAAAAATTTTTTGTATGGAGTGGTAAAAATTCAAATTGAAGTACCCCACTCTGCGACGTTTCTCAACTCTTTAAGCAGTTTTGGATCATTACATATAGTTCTTAATTTTTCACAGTTTATAGATTGTAAACGTTTAGATTTTATATCACTACACTAGAATGTGGATCAATTCTGAAAAGTTCGGCGGAAGAGCTGTACAGCTACAACGGTAACAATGAATTTAATGCAGCTTAATGCAGCTCTGCATCTGCCAAAAAACTGTAAACAAAATAAAGAGCAATACAGGGATTTACGAATTTGATTATTTAGAAGCTAAAAAGAGTAAAAATCTAGTCTATGCTCAAGCACGAAAGCGTTTCATGTTTTACAAATAGTTCCGGCGACTTGGGGAACAGAAGAGTACAAATCCGCGGCACACATATGTGATGATTCTTGCATGCTCCTTCAATGATGATCGACAATAGTATCGCTGCCCTAGAATAGTGGAAAGTCAAATTTTTTCTTCTGTTCAAACTATCTTTCGACAACGCTCCACATGCAGAAAAACATCCGAGACGATCTCAAATAATGTTTTGCGTGGGTTAAATATATGTGGTCGGTTGAGTCGATAATTTGCAAGTGCTTATACATATAAGTTGATTTATCTTGACTCGAAACAAACACAGCAATAACAGTTTTACCCGTGTTAACTATATCGCCTAGTATGCTTTCTACGGGGAATAACATCAGATATAACTTCTTCAGACGACTTAAAGTACATCGACTCCGGTAAACTTCATACTTCTATAAACAGTTGCGGAAAAGATAATAAAGCTGGTGTGAGGTAACGTTACAGGCGGCTGCAAGTGCAGACGTGGCAACAGCATTCTGGCATAAGCTACGATCAAAGGAAGCATTCAGCGACGAATTTCCAAAAAATTACGATGCGTCGATTGGGAATTGATACTACAAAACACGATTCAGTCCATAGAACTCATGCAGAGCTGCGAGCAATACGAGAGACGGCGACGAAACGTTGGGACTCTTGAGAACTGTGATTTCTAGCATTCATTATAACAACATTTATATATAATGAGTTCAAGTATAGATATATGTGTGTCTAATTTTACAACAAAATTCGCATGAATTTCACGAACGTTATATTTAATTAGAGCAATATGCAGTTTCCAAGATTAATTTCCAGTCTACTTTACAATTCTTTCAGATATTCTTAGAATATAATTAAAATAAGCTAATTTTAAAGCATCAGATAGATAGAAATATTCAAAAAACAAAATGAAAACGCTTCTAGCTTTTAGTTATTAGCTGGTAATCTTATTAGCTTGGAGCAGAACTTTCTGTGCATTGCGTTCGCTGCATAATTGTTCTAAGTGACCAAATTCACTTGATAGAGAATCTTCTCGGAGCAATCAGACTTTCGTATCTTCACGCAAGGTGCTGGGTATATTCAAAACATTGCATGGTGATAAAGTTCCGGAAGAAACAGTAAAAGTTTTTGATTATTGCGGATCTGTAGATTATTTTCGTTTCTGGGGTTAACGTGCGTCGTCTGCATACAGACATACAGAGAGACAATAATTGGTAGAACTTTTTCACTTAATTAATCGAATGCATTTTAAGTTTGTCTCATACCCACTGCATTTATTCGTTGCATCATTATTGCACGTAATCTACCAGGTGCCAATGAAATCTAACTAGACCAACATCGATTGAACAGCATCCAGCTTCATGGGACATTTAAAAAATATCCGTTTCAACAGGCCTAAACTGCATGTGGTATTCGTGAAACATATAGCGGATACCGTCTTTTCATTGCGAAAAGTTCTCAAACAGAAAATAACTCGATGGATGTCAAAATTTTTGGAATCCAGTTAGTTCAAAAGCACTTTTCATTAAAAAGCCACAATACTAAAAGAATCCGATTATCCGATAATGAATGCATCAAACGAAGAAACACGCGAGAATTTTAGGCAAGCTGCTGCAGGACAGTAATTAAATATTTTTTTCGCCTTGCAGAATTTCCTTTCGAAAAGTCATGAAATAAATAAGGAGTGACTGATTACTATGTAAAATGAAAATGTTAAATAATTTTATGGGGCGTTACAATGATTCTCTGGTTTTGTATTTCTACTTAAAAGTGCATAATAAATTGAATACGCGTGGGTTGCAGATTGATATAGATTTTATGTCGTCTTGACCAAAAATTGACGAAGTTTAACAAACAGCTGCTTGTTTGTTTTTTTAAACTAAACACGTGCACAGTACAGGTCAGGGGACAGTATGCGTATGCAGCAAAAATGCAGCAAGTGTAATATGGCAATAGTTTGGAATTGCTGAAATTCACGTTTTGGCCATCACAACTATATATCAAAAGTTGAGAATTTTAACGACAGAAAAGCTTTGCTTATTGAAAGATGGCTTCAATCTACTTCAGTATCATTACGAATTTTTTTCACTTTCGCATTCCCTTATTAAATACGTTTACACATACACCAACGATTTTTCATAGTTATAATGAAAGTGCATCGGAAAATAACAATTAAAACTAACAAACATAAATGTATTTAATGGTCAAATACTGCTTGCATAATTATGCTTCTTTAAGTCTTGCAAAGATGTGCACATCCGCCTCAAGAACTCCGTAGTACTACCAGAAAATTGCTAAAATATCAACTGAGGTACAATAATAAATAATGAGCCATCCAACCTCTCGTCGTTTTCCCACCCTGCATAGAATTATGCAGCAGGAGGCACGAAAAAGCCAGTTTTAAACTCATACACTGCGTGTTCGTCAGAGTTCTGTTACTTCAGTAACTAGCCCATTTTGCCAATGTTTAAAATAAATTCTAATTTTTGTTAGGTATTGTGCAATCAACAGTTATACTAGTTAGCTTACCAAGTATCACTTGAATAAAATCATTTCAAATATATCTTTGCTCAGCTATATGGTTGAGACACTGTTTCGCTCGACAAATTTAGCACACTAAAATGGAGCTAGTTATATGCTGGTCTATCGGTAAAACCAGAATCTCCATGAATTACTTTGAAAATTCAAATGAGCTCAACTGTTATATTCAGATAAAATCATCCACGTGATAGGTTTAGCGAATACATTAAGAAATTCATTTTCCGCCCACTCTAGCCTAGCACAAGGCACAAGAACAATCAGTGTGGAGGCCCGTTTACACGGGCGATTTTCGTTGCGATTTTTTTCCTCTTGGCGTATATGATAGAAAGGTTGACTAGCGAGTGCAAATGTACTTGGTCCAACAAGTTTGCTAATGCCAATTATCCACTTTATCACATCGTTCAACACGAGAAATATCGCATCAAAAATCGCCTGTGTAAAATGGGCGTAGTAAAGAAGGGAAAGTGTACAAATGTTTAAGAAACGTTCTGTACTTAATTGTTTTTGGTTGAACTACTTCATTTTCAAACACATTTTCATAAGATTGTCTGATTGCGTGCAGTAGGATCATCTACTTTCTTGCAGTTCAACTACCCGCTAAGGGTATATTAACACTTTGGTGACCATGCTGTGTGAACATTAATTACAAATCGAACCTAGAAATGTAACAACTATCTCTCCGTGCATGTGGAGCAACCAATAGTCAAAAGTATGTCGATGGCGTGCTAGCATGGGCTAGTAGTCCAAGCCGTACCAATCTAATGCTCTTTAAACTAATTTGATCAGTTGTGTGCCACTGACTGACCAGTGATCCCAACACCTTAGCGAAACTTCACGGGTCCATATTCAAATCGAAAATTCCCTGGTCACTAGGATGCAAAAGCTTTGCATTTATGCTGTAAAATTTGTTGCAGGATCTACCCTTATTAGACATTTCATTTGTACAATTACGAAGTAACCAGTTAATTAAATCATGCAATGGAATCTATGAAATAACGTATGTTTTCAGTGCCGTTGGTTTGTTTGTTTGCTTGTCTGTGAAACAAAATATCATACAAAAAGAATGAACGAATCTATATGAAAAGTTGTGGACGCGATGGGCTGATCTTCATGAAACACCGTCCGGTTTTCAGATTACTGTAGTTGGTGGAATGATCAGAAAACTTTAAATCGCTGTCTCAATCTTGCTCAGTATTGATAGCTCGTTCCAAATTTACTATTTTTTGTGTGGTGAAGTACACGCTTATTTGAAATAGACGTTGGTCGTTGACTGAAAACCTTGCGTTGCCTCTCGCATCAGATAAAGATTGTGAGAAAACTTGGAGGCGTGCGAGCGTTTCAAGAAGGTGTGGCTCATTTAGTTGCAGGCTCAAAACGCTGACATATATTTAAAAGCATTTTTGCTGATATACGATGTTTCCGATAGAAAAAACCAAATCCGTTCATTTTCTAAAATGTATGCCGAACTTTTGCTATGCTTTCAGAATTTGAGCAATGGTGAAATTGACTTGACAAGATGTGCTAAAAATATTTATCTTTAAATAAAGTCATTTTTTGACTTTAATAAATTTATTATTTGATATGCATTGTCTATATATTGAACGTGATTGAATTCATTTGCACGATATATCTTGAAATGCGATCTTGGTCATCTTTATACATTTCATTACGAAATGCATGTAATACGTTCAACGCATTCAAAATTTTCATAACATGCATCATCTAACCTCGACTCTTACTTTTATCTTGCTTGCGAATATTCTGTTCCTACAGCTGCAGTAGATCCTGAAACCCTACAAAATACTAAAATTTTACCATCATCTACCGTATGCTATTTATGTTTTTAATCTTTACATAGGTTATCAGGTGCAAAGTGAATGTACGTGCACATGCTTTCCCATGAAAATAATTCTCGTGTATGTATGCATATATATAGACTATAAGCAAAAACGTGACTAACCAGAAAACACAACATTATTTCTACTCGATGTAGACTACAGAACATTGGAGAAGTGGCTGCACGCCGTGATGAAAATACACTTTATTTAATGTTTTGCTTTAATAGATTTTGTGCTGAGACAACTGTTCAAACATCATTATTTTCTCAGCCTGCAATCATTGTGCAACGCCAAAAGAATTATCTGCATTTTGAAAACATTTTAAAATTACGTGTGCTATACAAAACGCAAATATGAATCAGCATTTCAAAAACTTTTCTAATTAATGTATTTGTATATCATTGTTTTTCGAAATGAGCACTCTAGCTGCAGTAATTCTAAACATTTTCATTTAAATCTGCATGGCTTTATCAATTTATTAAGCTTTTTAATTAAAACGCTAAAAACGCGTGACAAACAAAAACGCTAACTTTCATCGGCCTCAATAGTTGCTATCAGACTTTTTTGAACTACGTAGGCTGCAACGCGGGTTATCCTATCAAAGAAATTATCTTTCAGACTAAAATACGCCGATGTGACGCATCTGTCTGACGTACTTCGGTGGAGGGTAATTATGCAGACATGTGAACAATCCAAACCAATGCACAGGACTCAATATCGGCAAAGAGCACCTGTCATACTTCCTCTTTTCACACAAACATTAATGTAACATGTAGTAATGACGATTAGACTAAACGACAATGCATTTAATCTTTCGAAAGCTTCGTAGTTTTACTGTTTATGTAGTTTGCATCGTCTTCAAGAAATTATTCCGGATAGGTATTTATACTTGGCATGCACATTTTACAACGTCATACCTTTTAGAAGGCAGCGTTAGCGCGTAAAAAATTTTACTCCTCAAGAGGAGTCCTCTACGAGAGGTGGAGTATTGAAAAGCTGTTACGCAGGCACTACTCGTGCACTTAGAAAGACAATAGACAATGAGCAATGAAATTACGTGGCGTTGTAAAAAGACCTTGATTACATGCACATGAAAGGCTTAGATCTCAAAATGGTTGTGCATTCGATTAAGCCACGGGAATTAGTTCGCATTAGTTGGCATCGCGTGGCAATAGCCATTCATGGAAAACCATAGACAATACGATCTAACATTATAGTGTAAAGACACGGTTAAGCGTACAATTATTTAATGTAAATCAAACATTTAAAATATATTATTCATAAATTAGAGACCTAACTGCATCGATTCCACACTTTTTTTCACCAGTATCTTGATCCTCGTAAACTTTAAACGAACATATCCATTTCATTTATCGCACCATGCATGAATATGGATGCAACAAGTAATGTCCTCCACTCTTGCCGCACGTGGATGCTGTGTCTTCAATGCATGCATGGTTTTATGAAGTTTGCAGATGTCAATTGATATGAATAGTAAGTAATTTGTGTCTGCATGTTTGTATGTTCGTTAGCAACAAGATAACTACACTCAATATTTCTAATTTATTTACAATTAAGTGATAGCGCGGGGCGGGAAGAAAATTATTATTCAACAGATACGTTACAAAAAGTAAATGCCCTCACTGTATACACAGCATCGTTCTCGGATTATAATTATCTTATTTCAAAAATACTATATCATCCGTAAAGTGTCACGGCTTAGCTTTTCTTACTTGTCAAAATACTGAGCGTCAGTCTACGTGAACATGATGTCCTGCTGCATGCATGGGCGTGAACAAGAAACGATAAATAATTATTTAAAGTGCTTTTTGCTTGAAATATTCACGAATTTTTTCATTTTGCATCAATTATGAATTTAGGATTTCACTTTATATTGTTTTTGTTTTCGTTACATCATGTACAAAACTAGCCTGTGTTACAGTTCATTTACTCTGTGGTAAGTGAACTGGTACACAGGCTAGTATAAAACTCAGTGCACTTGGTATTTTGGTGATCATTCTTTAGTACTTATACACTCTAGTATAGTGTAGCTATACAATTTAAAGCATAAGGCAGTGGTTGTATATCAATTACACATAATTGATGAAAATGTGGGGGAGCGAGATTTTGAAAATAAAGTTAATTTTGATCCTTTGATTTAATGACTAATGGCATATGCCCCTTTCCCAATAAACACGTAGATTATCGTTTGACATGATATCTTTCGTTATATAGGAAACAAAGGTATCTTTAAAATATTTCGTTTTGATGGTTATACCTAATGTATGTATATATTGTATTATGTATATTTGCTATAGATTGTTTCGCACATCAAAGTTCACTATATTTGTAAACATATCATTTCGAAACAATTCTGAAAAGATTGTAAGTATAAATAGGTCTTGTTTCGTTTTTTACGAAAAAAGGCATGATATAACTGAATTTATTTTTTTATTTTTTGTGAGCGGGCGGTATCCTATGTTTTCCAGCAATTTGATTGGCCAGGTGAGCGGCGGTTTTTTTACGATATCTGACCACGGCCAACGGGATTCTAAAACTTCCTATATAATTTTTTAACAAATTAGGGCACAAATATAAATAAAGTCAAACAATCAACTTTTGTACAAACATAAATTTGTGTCAGATATCTTTTTTATGGTCAGAATGCATAGTGCACATATCTTGAAAATATTATAAAATGCTATCACAACATTGAAAATTCCTTGCGGGCATCATAGCACGGTTTGACAAGTATTCATGAAAAATTGCACGTGTTTTTTGCTAAATATTCGTAATACGGCGGTATTAAGAATATTTTGCCAAACACATGAACTCAACATTCATATATACACTTTTCGAACAGATATTGAAAATTTAAAAATATAAGGAAATGGGATCAGTTGCTGACGTGACGAAAAAAATGCCACGAGGGGAACTTTCTCCCAAGTACCCCTACAGTGGCGGCCTGGTGGAAGGGGGGAGAAGGCCGGCTGTAGCCCCCCAGAAAGCCCCCATGTTGGGGCGCCAAAATGTCCTGAGGGGTGCTGCGCGCCTTAAAACTCAGGTGTGTTCCCACTAACAACTATTGAGTGAGAAGCGCTTCTATTGTCCATAGTTTTCTTATAATTATATAGGAGATCAGCTCAAAACGTCAAAACATCCTTTCACATGAAGAGAATAATACTATAAAGACAGACCGGTTTTCACAACGACTGGGCATAACTTACTTTAAATTTCCACCTATTTCCCTCTAGTCTTTTTCACTACGGCAAATTTTGTCTGAGAGCGCCAAAGAGGAGGAGCTGTCCCCCCAGCTCAAAAGCCACCAGGCCTACCACTGTACCCCAAGCAAAAAAATAAAAAAAATCTTAATGTAGTTACCCAATCAGAAACTAGATAATTGCTGAATATTGATATTAAATAAAAAATGTGATTTAAACTCTTGATAGCTACAACGCATGCTTCTTACCACAAAAACCCCAAGGAGGTAATTTGCAGCATGGATTCATGTCATGTACATGTATATATAGTCCATAATACGCAGATGCATATTATTGAGATGCGTCATGCAGTAAGAGCAGACAGCTAGACATTCCTTGACGAACTACATCGTCTTTCACCAGTTTTCTCATGGGAAGCAAATTTTCGTGCGTTACCATTTTCCTCCATTTTGGAATGGAGTGCCATCGTTGCATTTCCCGGCATAATTCCTAAATCGTTTAACAATTGTTGTTCAACAACCAGTTTTATTTCGCCTGTTTGAAGCCCATTTTCCAATAAATTATCTTGTATTTCTAAGACTCGATGCTACGTGCATAATTTTTATGCACAAATAATTTTGTATAAAATGTTGCGAATGGTGATGACGCACCACTCTTTTGTAGTGGTTTTATAAACTGACTCCTGATGATTGATATTAGAAAATTCCGCTTGAAACGTCCAGTTATCAAATTATAAAAAGTTTGTTGCTAAGGCAGGTTACATTGTCTTGTTCTTAAGCGCTGAACATTAATTAAAACTCAAGAAAATCTAATCTGCTCTGTCAACAGATTCTGTCAGTTCAAAATCCACATTTTACGCAAATGTCTTTCAACATACATCTTCAATGCTCCATGATTAAAATTTTTTCGATTACGTTGTGTGTTCATTTCTTTCAGTTCATCATTCGTTCAATTTCATGAATGGATGGTGATAAAAACTCTATTGATATGTTGTTGTACGGAGGTGTCGATGGGATGTAGAAGAGACCTCGGGTTTTGAAAGTTTATCATAATATAATACCAATAACAAAGTATTCTCTGTGACGTGTGGCTTATTTGAACCACCAGATTCACTCTAACATTTTAGGAAACATAAAACCAAATTTTATCAAAGTTTAAACTAAAGTATAAATATTAAGTACTGTGGTTTATTTACGTGGTTTATTATGAGTACCGTGGTTTATTTGTTGTCCCCCACCCCTTGCCTTGCGGGTAAATCTTCAACAACAAGCGAAAATCAAACTAATGCAGGGACACATATCACATTAGAGAAGGTTAGTTGTTTTTTCTTTCTGCGCATTGTACAGTAACATTGCATAATCCTGCATGTGATAGCCCGCGCACAGTCTGGGACTGCACGCAGGTTACCATGTGATTGTTCTATCCTATGAATGACAGGGAAATCACTTTAATGGACCCATTGCATAAAAGACAAAATAGTGGTTCAATTGCTGTAGTCTTATCAGCAAGGTTTCACTATACCTCTGTATTATGTGGGGACAGTTTTGGGGATCCAAAAACTACCAGACGCCGTTGTACAAAAGCTGGTTTACTTTACTTAATCCTAGGTAAAGGTAGAGTTTGAAATAAAAATTTCAACGTTTCACTAACTTGAAAGCATTTTTACACAAACCTCGTCCACATGAAAATATTCTTCATTTGCACAGTTTTGAAGCAAATAGACGTAGAGAAGATGCATAAACTAAACAGCTCGTTCCATCTTGACCCTTGATTAACGCTGTGCAGTCCCTCCCTAATCCAACTTGGAACAATGCGCCCCCGCATGCATATCTGATAACGTAATTATTGGAATAAAAACCGTGGTGTTTTTAAATTTTTACTCTTTAGGTGCAGCGTTTATTGGAGGGTGGCATTTGATGCAAAGTTTGTAACAACACCTCCCAATTTACTGTTTATTTACATTTTTTTACAATCAGTCAAAAATACTAAAGGAATAAAGTTTGTATGTCTTTTAAATGCACATACAGCTACTCGGATAAACGCTGCACTTTTTTCTCATTAAACGCATTAATACGGCATTCATTGGAAGCATTTTTGATTGAGCTATATAATATAAATAGGGCCTGACAGGGGTCAGAACCAGTTCCGTGCAGATGATTGAGAAGTTGGAGTCAGAGCATGCCGCTTGAATGTCACGTGGCACTACGAACGAAACAACTGAAACAACTTGGACAATACACAAGTCATTGGAGGAGTCTGACTGGTGCCACATTCTTACCACAAGCTTCGAGAGCGAGCTTCGTCTCCCTCTCATACCGCTTTTTGGGAGACGAAGCACCTCCAGCGGAGTCCTTCCGCCGCGGGCCGCGGTGCCCACGCGGTGCCCGCGGTGCCCGCGGGTCTCACTGAACAGGTCCAGCCCAAAAAACACCAGCAACTCAAGGGACGTTTTGATCCTGCCAAAAAGGGCTCAATCAGCAATGGATAGCAATGGCCTCCACCCTAGTAGCGATAGCCTCCACCCATGCTGAAACGAACCACTGCTATGTCGACTTGAGAAAGAAACACCCTTGAACTGGATCCACGTCAATCCGATTCTCCATGATTTCTCATCACAACCAGCAAAGGGAATCGGGAACACAAAAAGACTCACCACATGGTCTCGAGTCTCTCTTGCTCAAGGGAATAAAACAAGCGGTGGATTCCGTGCTGACCTTCATCTTCATTCTTCATCAAGGCCCTCAGAAAAACTCGGTTAGGATATGATTTGTTTCTTCAATCAACTGATTCTGTACGGGAGTGGCACAGAACACATGGGGGAATTTTACACCACTACACTACGCCATACTACACCGACTCACACATCACATGACATGGTCGCAAGTCGGTCCGGTGGTCCCTTCCAAAAAAGAACGACTTTC
>JAODVM010451045.1:0-22546 GCA_025400095.1 Phenganax marumi
AATCAAAATCTTTTGTGAAACTAATTTTGAGACAAATGATAGCGATATTAATTTTATTCTGTTACAACGACGTTTCAATGCTTCTTTTTACTCCGCCTGACTGCAGGTCAGGTGGAGGCTTAAAATGGCCGTGCGTGTTGTAGGTTTTTTTTTACCCGGTGTCAGAAACAGGCTCCTTGATAAATAGGTACATGTTATTATGCTACGGGACCTTGTTGGCCTCTATCAGGGATGTGTCAGGATCTTTCCTGTTTAATAACAACCGAAATTAGCCATCATGTCATCATTGCACGTGATGACATGATGCTAATAAAAGCGCTGAGCAACATTGAGCTTTAATATATTACAGCTAACGGCTAAAAGTTCATATGAAGCAGGTATTTGTATGCTTTAAGCCGAAGCGAAAGAGGAAATCATTTTATGTACTTTGTACTCACAGAATTTTTTCTAGTGAAGTATGTATTTACCTTATTCCACACTCCAGAACAATATAGCTCTATCCGGAACATGTTTTTCACTTGTGCGTTCAAATTTCAAAAATTGGCCAGCCAATCATGTATTGAGTCCCGTTCAAACGAATCTGGCAATGCCTTTGACGAACTATAGCACTGTATCTATGCAAGATAAACTGATAGAAACACCACCGTTCGATTCAGCGTTGCGAATAATTTATAGAAAAATCAAAGTTTTGTACATGCAATGCTTTGGAATATTTTAGCTTTGTCTTGAACATGTTTACAAGTCCATAAAATGGCTCAACTAATTATGTTCCAGCCTCGTATTCATTTATGTTTTCTTTACTTTTTCATGAACTGCTACAGAATAAATCATCTTGTTCTTCCAAAACCATTACATTTTAATAAAATATTTATCTGTAGCCTACGCACGGACCCAACTTGGAATCGAGTTGGGTCCATGCGTACGCTAATTCTTTATTCCTCTGCATCCGAAAGAAGTATAAAATTACCGTCGACTTACTCGACTATGTCACAATTTCGGCGTCGACTTTTCGGATCAATTTTTTGTGCATATTATTGCGCAAATGCAATTTGAAAACTAACGTGTTTCACTTTGCTATACAACTGCCTATACTATTCAGTAACAGATGTTAACCCGACACCTAATCCAGTTCTAATCCCTGCAATTTCGTGCATCGGCATGATTCATCCCAACTATATGGTAGAACTATTCGCTCCTCGCAGGCGGAGTGTACGCCTGTGCAGGCGTCTTGTTTATTTTTCGATTCTTTTGAAAATGATGCAAGAAGCATCGAAACGTCGTTGTAACAGAATAAAATTAATATCGCTATCATTTGTCTCAAAAAACTGTTACTATATGAAAAAATCCCGGGGGAAATTTATGAAAGTAGAATAGAATTCCGCTGGCTGACGTCAGCCGTGTGTCTGCTCAGTTATAGATCGTGGCTATCGACCAGTCAAAACGCGTAAAGTATTTTGATTATTTAATTGTACGAAATGCTATATTCTTGTAGACGAGCTTTTTGCAAAAACATTTCCAAAGGATTAAGCTGATCAGCTTTTGAAATCCCGGTCTTAGAGCCAGCTGTTAAAAGACTGGTTAGCTTAATCTTGGGCGAACGTAAATTTTGAAGCCAAGGTTTTAACTGCATGCTTGTTTATGAAGTAGGAAGAATTATAGAGCAATAGAGAAGTCCAGAGCAATATAGAAGTCAGCATTTACAAAGTTTTGAAACAAACTAACATGCATGGATGCATAGATACTGAAACAGTAAGCTTTAACCCTAGGAAAACGCTAACCAGCTAAGAACAAGTGACCCCTTGTGATGAAATTGTCAATTATTTTTTTTCCTTTGTGTGAAAGACAAATATAATTATGCACACAATGCCAAAGCGCACGAGTCAGTAGTATTAATGCTATATGACTTGTAATCTATGTTTTGTACAGCTTACCAAATTAGAAGATTTCACTGTGGTACTCGCTAGCACATTTAAATGCATTTTGAAACTGGCCAGAATATTCAAATGCATTATTGGCAAATTCAACTGCTTATTCTTGTTATTTTTCCCGAAATCTTTGTAGTTACAGAATGCTGAAATTATAGCGGCTTTTTTGCGTAAGTGATTACTTTTTTTCAGCTGTGTCCAGGGCGGTACAACAGCCATCCCTGGTGCTTTCGGTTGCGGAAAAACTGTCATCTCTCAATCGTTATCCAAATATTCCAACTCGGACGTCAGTGTGTATGTGGGATGTGGCGAGAGAGGAAACGAAATGTCTGAAGTACTTCGAGATTTCCCTGAGGTAAAATTTGATTGGGTTGTAGTACAACTTTATAACTAATTATGTTTTTCAACTATTTTTTTCACCTATTTGTGAGCAAGGTATAGTGCATAAATGTAAACAGTTCAGCGGGTTTTTTTGTCTGTCCTTAATTCGTGATTCTCATGTTTGTATCATTTTCGATATGACATTATGTCATTTTCGACATTTCGAGTTTTAACAGTCATACGTAAATGACTAGAGATGAAATTTTCGAATGAACAAAATTCCGCATTGCAGTTATCCTTCGATACCCTTTCCCTTTTAATTGCACTTGAAATTTTCACTGAGAAGGTTTTGAAGCGTGATGACGCTTGCTCTCATTGCTAATTTTGAGTTAATTTCAGAGCGCCTTTTAAACTACGTTCGTTTATTTAGCTTACAGTCGAAATCAATGGAGTTGTCGAATCTATTATGAAAAGAACCACTTTGGTCGCAAACACTTCGAACATGCCCGTCGCTGCCCGTGAAGCCTCGATTTATACAGGTCGGTTGTGACTTCTATGCGACGATCGACAACAGCGACTTAGTTTTTGATTTCCCACCGTTAGGGTTTAGAGCTATTATATAATTTGGCATCCTAACTGTATTATCTTCATTTGATTGGGATCAGCCGTTGCAGTCTTTTTTCCTTGCGACTGTCATTTTGATGTTTCTTCTCGATTATTTGTTAGTTATAGTATTGACCTCGATTGTGGTTTGTTGTACTCCGTTTGCAATATATAAGCTGAGAATTACAGTATGTTGCTACTATATTGCTGTATACAGTATGTATGTATTATTTTGTAGGTATCACATTGGCCGAGTACTTTAGAGATATGGGATATCATGTAAATATGATGGCAGATTCAACGTCTCGATGGGCTGAGGCTTTGCGTGAAATTTCTGGTCGTTTAGCTGAAATGCCTGCAGGTTTGAAAATTCATTTTTGTTAATAGATATCAAAACAATTCGTAACCTTATAATACATTATAATGTCTTTCGCAAAGTGCATTTTGACGTTGTTCATTGTTACTGTTATCTTGTTTATCTGTACATCATGATGTTCCAGCATGGCCTGATTGCATGCGCTTCGGAGTGCATTATCACAGAATAGATACATTGAACCAGAAGTTAATGTCAAAGAAAATCTGTCCGCGTTGTTTTCAAAGCGCGTCGCGCTATGCTATGTCTTTTTGACCCATGCAAGCGGCACTTTTTACCCTTCAATTAGTATCTTGATCAAAAATTCCGGTTATACCTCCAGGCCAGAATGGCGTCATTCTAGCTTGGGTTGCGTCATTCTAGCCAGGATCGTGTCCTTGTATCTAGGATGCTGTCAGTTACATTGAACTAAAAACACCTGGAACGCTGCCTCCATAAGGACTTGCCTGTAATCGGATGAAGCCAAATTTTACCTCCAAACACGCGAGTTTTTACCTCCAGGCCCGCGTGTTTACGTTGCGACACATTCTCGCGAGGCCATTTCAGGAGCAGGAATCGAAAAGAAACTTTAATATTTGTATTTGTTCTCATGCACTCTTAAATATTCGTCTGCATGCAAAAGTGGACTGAACTGTTGTTGGTAATTTACTTTTGGATAAACAGTTTTTTCCTAGCTTTCAGAGGAATTATAGCGGAAACCTCTATAGCCACTCCTATCTCTACGTTTTTCTCCAAAAAAGTAAGTTTAAGTTTGGATTTTATGGAAATTAAGGAAAAATCTTCAACTCTAGAGTTTTCAAAGAGGTTTTCATCGTATAAATATTGCGGTATATGTATTTTACGTCTTCTTAACGATGTTTTGGTGCATCTTGACCCAAATTTTTCGAAATTTAAAAAAAGCCGCGTTTTCTGTTGCGTGAAAAGACTGGGCATGACTTCATGAATTTGGCTTCAAATTTTCGGCCGGAGGTAGCGTTCCAGGTGTGTTTAGTTCAATGTGGTGAACTGCTTAAGATCTCTACTGCTCTATGCTTACCCCGCTAACGTGGTAAAAGCCCGGAAACCGGCTTTAGACGCTACCAAACGTCTTAAGGCATGAAACTGTGCCTCTAAATCTTTATCAGAGATTTTTGACTGATCTCCTGAAAAACCCCAAACATATCAACTTGTTTAGTTTCTTTCCTACAGATATCATTACATTGTGCATACAGCCTGCGTACAGGCTCTTCGGTTGAAGGCCTGCAGGTAATGAGCGCGAAGCCTGAACGCCAGCAAATATCCGTGAAAACATGGGAACTAATAGCTCACCTTCGTGCGCTAAAAGCATTGTAATTGCATTAATAATCAGCCTTTCCTTGTTTTCTGTAAAAAAGCCCTAAAAGACAAATTTATATTATTAAACTACATGAATCATGTGACAACCATCAGTTCTATTAAGATCACAATCTACTTACATCCTGAGTAACCGCATGAAGTAGACCGCTGTACGAAATGTTGCAGTTGAACCTGTACACAGCTTCAGTGAATTTGCCTGAAGACAACAAAAGGTATTGTGTCAGTCCGCAACACAGAAAGTTTAACTTTAGCTACATTAATAGAGCTATCGATTTGGCAGCTACTTGGCCTTTACCTTGACATTCACCATCAATTATACTTTCAACAATATGATAACCAGTTCAACGTAAGCTAAGAAGGCGAACAAACCCCTACCTGGAGGAGACGCGAGGAATTTCAAATGGCTACTCTCGACTTCCTCGTCGACTACACAATATAATGGACCCCAACGATAACCTAGAAATACAATGCGTTAGTTACCAATTATTTGAAGTCCTCTAAAACCAATTCTACTTGGCGTAAAATGCAGTCAGGTATAGTTCTCGTCTAATGAAAAAGTGAAATAGTATGCCTCTTTTCGTAGGCGTAGTTTTGACACAAACGTCTCTGTTTCCACTTGCACGAACACCGTCAAGTAAACCAGCTAGTAGCGTGTCTCTAAATATTAAACAAAACACAAATTTTGAGAAAAGATTCATAAACATTCCACATGTTAGTTTTTTAAAAGTAGTAATATCGTAAAACTGTTATTTGCATCCGCTCAACGACAAATAATTTTGCGAACGTCATACTTTTAAATCATAAGACAATACATGATATAATTCTAAAATTTGTGCTAACCTATCCGGAGAAGAATATTTTCTAAGTTGACCACTCGTGTACTCCAAGCCAAACAATTGCGGATGATCTCGATAGCGAATAATTGAAAAAATCTAGCAGTTTAAAGAAAAATTCAAAGACAAACGAAAAGCAACACAAAAATTTTAATTTCCGACGATTAATTTTGAACTGCAGCGTGTACTTACTGAACTAAGAGGATGGAGAGAGACAATATTGTACGTAGCAGGATCTCTTTCTAACAAACACATCTCGGAGAAACATAGTGTTCGGGGGATTGGATCCTGAATAGAATTAAGAAACCTATACTTTAAACCTTAAAAAGAACTGTTAAAAATATCATAGGAACGAGTTAAGCGCATGGCCTTCAATTTTGTAGTAGAATTTGAGAGTTTCTGCTTCATGACATATTATTTACTTTGCTTCTCGGAGACTGCTTATAAACATTGAATTCTGACATTGATGTGATATGCTCATCGTCACTGAAATAAATTGTTATGAAATAAATTATTATAATTCATTTTTTTGAAACCATGGCAAAAGGCATGTAAATGAAGATGGAGCACATATACCTGAATTTTCCAAATTTGAATTTTAAGAACGAGTCCACTTTTATAGCACTTTTCTTTTGTCTAAAAATAAGCAAAATGTAGCGGATAGCAAACAGCTTGCTCCGCGTTTTCTAGAAACAAATTACAACAAACTACAGCTGCAAAGTGAATCATATTGTGATAGCAAGCGTACTTGTGTTCATTATCGTAAAACTTTCAAAATTTTTAAAACATGTTTTTAGAATCTGAAACTGACTTTTTTGGGCTAACATATCGATTGGTAGTATTTGGCAGAAATTTGCGAAGGTTTGGAAAACAATTGGAAAATTTGAAAAACTTCGTGAAAAAGCGGGCGGGAAAATTTTCAAGTTTATACATATTACAAAAACTTGCGATTCTTTGGAGCGATTCCGCTTACATCAACTTTTTGTTTGGCACTAATGGAAAGCTAATGCTCCATAGCTATCGAGAATATAAAATTTAAAGTGTCACGAATTGGCATTTCAAAAAAATTCGAAGGAGGATCAAAAACGGGACCGTTGGAATTCGAAGCCACATCCAGCCAATACTGTAAAATTTTCGAATTCTTAAAACATTATTTTATGATTTGAAATTGACTTTTTTGCGCGAATATATCGATTTCTAATGTCTAGGAGAGATTTTCGATGGTTTGGGACACAAGTGGAAGTTTCGAAAAATCTCATGAATGGAGATCGCCATAAAACGAAAAATTTCTGAATTTTTCAAACATGTTTTTGTGACCCAAAAATGATTTTTTTCCCCCGTAAATGTGACGACTGGTATTGTCTGGGAAAAACTTAGGACGGCTCGAGGCAAAAACGAAGGTTTCGAGAAATTTGGCAAAAAAATGAGGCAAGAAATTTTCAGGTTAATGCACTTTGCAAAAACATGCAATGTTTTAAAAGTAAATCAGTTTACATCAACGTTTTTTAGGTACTGATCATAAGCTAATGTTCCATTGCTCCCAAAACGAAATTAAATGGCACAAATCAACAATTCAAAAATAAATTCAAAGAAAGTCAAAAGAGGGGTCTTAGAATTTTAAGTCTAGTGCTACAGAAGTGAAGACATACTTTATTGTTACGCCAACATTATTAAAAGCAGCTTCCATCATTTTTTTTAACAATTCTTCCCTTCTGTCGGTCACGAAAAGGTGCTAGAAACAGAAGCCACATCTTCTATTAGTCATTTGTAACTAAAATAACTGTTTGTATTACAGGAGTGCATCAAAACTTATGCCAGCATTGCAATTTAAACTCCAATGTTATTTTAAAAGTACCATTCTACTAAAACCACCACTAACAACAACAAAACCACCAGGGTAGTCTGAAACCTGGGAAAGAAAGAAATTCGACAGGTAAGCCACAAACATCATGTATATATTGAAGAAAGGAATACTTCATTATTTTTTATGAAAGGTCAAGAGATACAGCATGTTTTCATTTCTAACTTTTCACAGTTTCATTCATATGACGTAAACATACCAATGCTATTAACTCTATATCTTTATAACTATAGGAACACAACTTCTTGTTATCCCTCGGGTCGACTTGGTCTAATGATCCTGGAGATACCTAAACAAATATGTATAGCATGATTGGGCACTCTGTACTTGCCAGGGGAGTCTGGTGGCAGGAGATGAAGAGCAGGAAATACTCAAGTATGTATGTCACAATGCAACAACCAGTGCAATCAGGGGCCAGTTGTTCAAAGGTGGCTTAGCAGTTAACTAAATTTAACTCACCATTTTATATCCCAGTCTAGCACTATTTATTTTTTGAAACTTTGAGGGATTAAACTACTCACTAAGGGAAACATTTTGAGAAAAAACTTTTCAAAACTTTTTCTTGAACGAAATGTAAATTGTGGTTAATGTATTACACTAACCCGGGATTAAGCCAACCCAGCTTTGAACAATCGGTCCCAGGGCTATAACTAGCCATGATATAATTAGGGGGGTACATTTTTACATATTCATGTTTACATACCATAAAAATAATTGCTTTCAAAAGAAATCAGTACTTAAGGTAGAACAGAAATATAAGAAATGCACCCCAAAAAATCATGGCTAGTTAGCAGTACAGCTTTGAGTACAACGAAAGTTGAACCTTGCGACACTATCAGTACCTCCAATGTTACAGGAACTTTTCGTTCACTCCAGTGCAATTTATAGCCGCTAAATTTCTGTGAAAAACAGAAACAAAATCCTCAGAATACAGGTCGTAGTACATTAAAAGCACATCATCAACAACACAGAGATATGTACAAATGTTTTCATCAACAAAATATACCAATTCATTTCCACTTTTGTAACCAGCAAATGCTTTGTAAAATTTCTACGTCAAAAAGAAGCATGGTATATAACATACAAGAAAATGACATATTTGAACAACCTCTGAGTCTGCACAACTCTTACCAAGGCTTCTGTAATAAGATCTTCCCTATGTTCGGTAGAAAATGTCATATTTTGAGTCTTCTTCCCTTCTTTGGCTAGAAAAATACAGTTTGATTTAGCACGCACTCTTATCAATGGTTTTTTTGCTAGTTAAAACCTGTTGAATAAGATTACTAAAACTATACTTCTGCTAGTTGGAAATGAGATGTTTGGCAGTTCACTTGCCTATCACTAGCACAAAATACATACTTTTTCTGACAACAATGATGACTTCAGTCGGCGCTTTTAAACTTGGCATTATATTCAGAAAATCATGGTAGGCCCACTAAAATGTTAAAAGATAGTGAATTGCTATGGTAGTCAACCAATGCATGGCATTTCTTCTTGTTACTTGTCAAGGTCAAACTTATTCCACTGAACATGTTAACAAAACTATTGGCCAAGTTGTCTTGTCGACCAATTAAGTGCATATCACACCCTGACAAGACAAAATCCAGATCCGAAAGTATGCAAAACGCGATAGCATACATCTGTACTAGTCAAGATGAAAAGCGTGTGAGAGATCTCCACAGAACAGCAATATTAACCTTCCACTCTAGTACAGACTAAAATTACAGAGCAGCATGTACCATTTGTCCACACATGCATCAGTAAATACCATCGTGAGAACAACATCACATAAGTTAGAAACTTACTTGATTTGTAACTTCAAAAGTTGTTGGATTATAGGTTGTTATAGCCTTCGATCCAATAGAGAATACTCTCTTGTACCTACAAACAAGATTGTTTACCATCCGTGTTCAAAAACACGCCAGTCGCCAGAACCAAGTCAATATAGACGTCAAAGCCAAGCTGTGGTAACATTAAACTTACTTGCCCCTCCACGAATGCTTGGTCGTAAAATAACAAGCAACATCATCGTTATCATAATCGCTTGCCATTGCAAAGTTCTCAACTTCTAAATCGGATATTCAATCATTTTTATTCACAGGAACTGTAGTTTCGTAATTCCACCATGACCAATCAAGTTCCACCCGATTCGCTTCATGCTCTTTTTCGATATTTTTGTCAGTGGAATAGTGAAATTTAATTATTTTACCTGACATGAAGTATCGAGGAGCATATGCATGTGCTTTCTCTTTTGTTTTTAAAACGATGAGTTCTAAGAATCAAAAAAGTTTGGTCAATACTTTGAGCTGAAATTGGTTGAATACTTGCATCCAGTATGGAGGTAACACGTTTAAACTTCAAAGAGGCTTTGCCAGTTATTTCCCAAGCTATTGAAGACTCGTCATTCCTGGCAATCGACACTGAGTTTTCAGGCCTGACAGCGAGGAAGCGAGAAAATGCTATGGATACCTGTGAAGAACGCTACCAAAAGCTTATCAACGGCGTCAAGGACTTCACGATTTTGCAGTTTGGTATCTGTGCTTTCATCTGGGACGACGAGAAACAGCAGTACATGGCTAAACCTTTCAATTTCTACATCTTTCCCAAGCCATACAACAGACAAATGCCTGATATGAGGTTTTTATGCCAGAGTTCTAGCTTAGATTTCCTGGCTGGAAAGGGGTTTGATTTCAACAAGTGGATTGGTCAAGGGATTCCGTTTCTGTTGCCGCATGACGAAGGGAGGTTGAGGAGCATGGTTGGAGGCTCGAAGCAGACCCCGAATGATGAAACTTCCACCCCATGTGTGGATGAACCCCCGCTTCCCATTCCACCACATTTTGAGAAAACAATTGAACTAATTATGAAAAAAGTTGAGAGATTTATTGCAAACCCTGACCAGATGTCTTTAAGCTTGCAGCCATCAAGTCCTGTTGTACGCAAGCTTGTTTACAGTTCCGTCAGAGCTGCCCACAAATCTGGGCTTCACTTAGAATCGAAGAAGAACGACAAAGATGAAAAGTACATCATGATTTCAAAATGCTCTGATGAAGAGAAAACTGTTTTGGAAAGTGAGAAGTTTGAACGAGAACAGGACGAAATTGAACAAGCTGTTGGGTTTGCGAAAGTCGTTCGTCTTCTTTCGCAGTCTGGAAAAATAATCCTGGGTCACAACATGATGTTAGACTTGCTTCATACAATAAGGCTATTCGTATCACCCCTACCCCATGAACTTGAAGAGTTTAAAGCTCTCATGAAAGGTGTTCTACCGAGGCTTGTCGATACTAAAGTCATGGCTAGTGCACAGCCTTTATCAGCGTATTTCCCATTGTCTCATCTTCAGGAAATTTACCAGAAAAGCTCTGAAGCACCCTTTACAAAGCCAGATGTATTACTCCCTGAGGGATTCAAAGATTACGCTGACAGCTCAAAAGCTCATGAAGCTGGTTTTGATGCTTACATGACTGGAGTTTCCTTTATATCCATGGCTTCATTTTTGGAGAAACAACGACATGGAAGCACACCTTGTCAGGAACTGGATATCGAAATCATCAAACCGTTTTTGAATAAAATCTTTTTGTTCCCTAGAATGGAGGATATTCCGTATTTGAACCTCGACGAGAAGGATTCAATCCCGAGCCGAGATCATGTTTTCTACATTGAGCACCCTGATGACTGGCAATTTTGTAATATCCAGAAACTTTTCAAAGATTTTGGGTATGTTTATATCAGTAAGGTCGACTCAACTTCAGCATTTGTTTCTGTTGCAAAACGTGAACGTGCATCCAAGGTTATGCAGAAACTGGATAAAGACGATGTACCGTACAGAATTATGACATACAATGAGTACCACAATGGTGTTGACAGGTGTGATTACGGTAATGACGAGATTGACAATTCAGCTAGTACTTTGAATCAAAGTTCTGTTGACCCGCATGGAATGGGCGCATTAAGTGTGACACCAGAGCCGATGACTTTGAAGCGATCTCCAGGCCGAGTTTCACCTGAGGTTGAGGATGGAGAATTACCTGACTCACCTGAGCCTGCCAAGAAAAAGCTGAAAGGAGAACATATTATGTTTGAGGAACCTGATGACTGGTAGCTATAAATGAGAAAGATGTGATTTTAATAGTTGCAAGTAGCGTACGAACAGACAATTCAAAGTCAAAAGTTGCTTGTCAGGAACGTTCTTGGTATAGGAGCAAGCAAATAGCTAGGAATAACTAGGATTAGCGATAAGTAGAGTTAGCATATTGGTTGTATGTTTAAAGTATTGCGTTTTGTTGGAAATGAGTATAAACTCATATTGTTAACTTATGGAACAAATTTGATGTATTTTTACTGGGGCTTTCAAAATTAAAGTATAACATGAAATCAGCCAAATCTCAAGTTGAAATTAAAGTAAATTATCAAATAATTATTATAAATTCTACAATGTTAATGTCCAAATGTTAATAATTATGAATATTTAATAATTGTTTTGACAGCACGCCATTTCAAATATGCAAAATATTGGCAAATTGTTCTATCTATTTATGAATTTTATGATACACATTAAAATACTAGAAAGTAATTTAAGTTTTATATTATAATATCACAGTGAAATATTTAAAATATTTTAAAGAATTTTAAAGTACTTAATTTACATTACAAACGTTCAGTGCTAATTTCTTTGAGCAGTATTAATGGCTTACAATACGTTAGTGCGTTTACATATTATGCAAAGAAATTTACTTTGATAAATTTACAGTTTCGTTTGACATTTTACTTCTGTCTGAAGCTAAGCCTAAAACTGGACCGGCCAGCTCGCCCCACGTTTCCACGTACTGCCTCAACCTCCTTGCACGTCATAGTCACGTGAATGCTAGACCCGTTATTCATCTCCAACCAACAACTTGAGTACCTTTTACCTTTCGATGAAACATAGGAATGTAGACTGACATAAAATACATCCAGTAGAAAAGCGAACTAGAATTTTTTCAAGATTGCTTAACACATGCACGATAACAATCTTTCCTCCATCGGAAACTTGAGCAAACTTGTACCTGCAAATAGTTCTCCTAAAGTAACAGCAACAAAGTCAACTGTTTCGTGTGTTTTTCCTTTGCCTTTGATTTCCAGAATTAAATACATGCTTGAACTAATCGTGCCTCTGTGCTGTAAGTAAAATATAGTAGAAGTTTACGTCAAAGTTGCGTTACATTAATAGCTCGAAGGCAATTCAAGGCATACATTGCTTTTAGTATGAAGAGTTTAACGTTAGCAAGCAGAAAGCTAATCATTTCTACATTGACTCCACTTTGGCAAACACTTTTAGGGTGGCATTGCGTCTTATGCAAAAATCGACTTGCCACGTCATCGTTTTAGTATGGCTGTTACCATAGCAGATGGAGTTGTTCACTTTGCAGTAGTTTACCTGAAATTGCACGCCTAAGTGCTGTCTCTTCGAGTATGGAAAATTCGCTGTCTTGAAAAGAACAATTTGATGAGAAAAACTCCTGCGACTCTTCTTCCCACATTTGTTGTTACTGAAAGCAAAATGAATCTATAACATCACATACTACAGCATTGATGACGAGGTTCATCTCCTACTCATCTTGGCAAAAAAGACGCTCTTATTTGATTATTCAGGAAATACATACCTATCAAATCGAGCTTTAACATACATTTGAGTTAGATCTGAAAATTAAAAGAAACAGGAGACTCATATTTAGACATATTCATCTGAAAGGTTACTGGTTAACGTAAGCCGTTACTTTTACGATCTGGTAAGTTCTTCACATTTCCAACTTCGCCAGAAACTTCGTGAAATATTTGCTGGTTAGAATTACTATTTCCTAAAAAATACAAATGAATAAAGTACTAGTTATTAAAGCGACAGATCTGTATGGGTACTTACAATGAGTGCTTAGCACGAGCCATTGTAAATCCCAAACAAATCTGTCGCGACTATTTTAACGTACTTATGAAAAGAATAAGTAGGACATGTCTTTATCAAAGCTATGAGTACCAATTAGGACACACTGTGCTTTAAAAAAAGTTAATGCAAGTTAGTTGAACTTTATGGAGGATTTACAGATGCGTACATGAGACCAAAATGCTGCGCTGTGATTGGAACTGGCCCTCGTTCATAATTCATGAGTTTCGCAATATGACTTCATACATGGTTAACGGTCGCGCAAATATAAAACACTTCATATACAAGGCCATTCTCGCAGATCAGAGCTTTATTTTAAGTTGTTACGAAGGTGCAGTCCAAACTAATTAATGATAGCCTGAAACCACTGATTTGCTGGGACATAACAAATACAAGGCTATTTCACTTATTAAGTACAGATCAATTGATTCGATCTGAGGCCAAGAACCACGAACAAACGCAATACCTTTTTAAGGAACGAGAATTGATATTTTATTTGACTAAGATGAGAACAAGCCAATTGAAAGATTGCATTTTAAGTGAAGCAAATCTGAGCGGATAACGTCACACAACTGTTTTATTATCGTGCAAATAACTTTTCTTCAGATAATCCAATCTTGGAATTTACCTTATGATGTGAATATTTGTTTCAAGAGAGACTGTACGAATCATTTATATTTGGCAAAAAATAAAGTTTGTTTTTACAAAATTATTCCACCCTGTAAGAGTGCAAGATATCCGAAGGGCCTCCGACAACTCATTGACAGGCAAGAGATTGATCTAACTTCTAGAACTCGCTGATCAGAATAATTCGGTGGCTAGTGAATTTGCGGCTGAAACCCAACAAGATTTGGAACCAAAGCACCTCTGAGTGTAATGATGAAAATTTCCTTTTGGAACTTTCTACAAAGTTATCTTGATATTATGTCCAGACTATATACTTATCGTCTAAATCGTGCAAGTTCACAATACCTCAAATTATTGAAAAGCCACATGGAAAATTAGCCTTGTTTTATCATCACATGTAAGTTTGAGCTTACTCAAATGAATGACATGTTATGAGATTAGCATCACTTATCACCAGCTGGGGCCGGTTGTTCGAAAGTTGGATAGTGAATTTTTGAACGTTCTTGAAATTAGACAAAAAATGTCGAAACTTCCATTTTGTTCGGCAATATATATATTAGAGACTTCAATCTATCGATATAAGTCGTAATTTTATGTTATAACAATCTGTGGAGAATTTGACGAAGGCTACAAAAAATCACTATCCAGTGGTTAGCGCTATCCACCTTTCGAACAACCGGCCCCAGTTGTATTACTTCGATCTTGGGAAACAATTAAACCATGACATTACTCAAGAACGAATGAACCGGAGTAGCCTAAATTCAGACTATCTAAACTTTCAAATTTTGTTCTATTACGTCGGCTAGGACCGTTATCCTCCGACTCCTCGTCGGAATACGCTGACACACTTTCTCCATCATAATCATCGACTTCAATAAAATCTCCATTTTCATTCAAAAACACACGAACGCCGCCAAAAATGAATTCACTTTCGTCCTGATTCGACGAGCTATCTTCACGTTTTGAACACTCAGTACCACAATTTGAATTATTACTCGTTTCCCGAGCGTCCACATTTGAGTCGCGTTTCTTCTTTCGACCAAACTTCGCGAATTTTATAACGGAGTCGATGAATGATTTTCGTCTCACTTTGCTTTCATCTTCGTCGTTGTTGTTCGTTTCATCGAATTTTCCCCTACTTTTTCTTTGAAACTTCTTTGTTCGTCCCATTTTAGTTGGCAAACAACCAGGACTTAATTCTTTTAGCTTATATCTCGTATTCCTACACGAATCATCGAACTGAGGCCAATCTAGATTTTGCATCGAAAACGGTTTCAAAGTCTGGGACGCGAATTCGCTTTGACTAGCGATATCCACGGACGTATTGCTAGACAAAGAAGGCTTTAAGTAAACCACTTTGGCTGCACCTTGTTGAAGCAGTTGTTTTGACGGGAGACAAAGGCACGCCTCATTAGCATGCAACGGCGATTGCTCCTCACTGAAAACCACATCACACGATTTAGTATTCTCCTCTAAACTTGATCGTTGGCTCCGGCAACCGTCGAGTAAGTTGATAAAGTTTTCAGATCTTATATGAGCGTTGTAACTTCGTCGATTTATCAACGGCGTCATTTTACAATTGCTTTCCACCTGAGCATTTTCAGTTTGTTTGTCGAATGCCCACTTATGACCATTTTTTAGGAAGTTGCCGTCTTCCTCCTGCATATTACACTATATATATCCAAGCATCCTCCCTAACCATCTTTCCCGAAGCCTTACATTCAATGAAATGCCGTCAAACTTTCAAATTCGCGTCTATAGGTGGTTCAACGCATTTACAGTGCTTCCAACCAGAGGATACTAATTCGTTTTTATGTTTCTTGATATTGAAATTGCTGTGGTTTCACACCGTGAACAAGCGATATTAAAACCCAAATATAAATAAGTAGCTACTAAAGGAGAATTTGCAAACCAAAAGCTGTCCGCACGCACTAAATTATTCATAACTTTCGTAAAAACACCCAAAAAAGCTTTCGCCCTGAAGAGAAATATGGCGCAATACGATTGAGTAATGGTGTAATAAAAAAATAGGCACTGAGACAGTGCGTAAGGTTTTGCGGTTGTATGACAGACATTATGAGAAATCACGCTTTTGCAAAATAATAAAGCGTAAATCGAAGGAAAAGACAAAGAGAATCATATCCTTAAAAAGCCTTAACTCGCAAATCCTTAAAAATCATAGTACAGGAGCTCCTGCTACATTTGCAGATTCAAATGTTCCTAAAGAGGGTTGCTCGATGGTTGGTGCATATTTGGTTCTTCTGCTGTGCTCGGAGAAAATCGAAAATTAAACTACGTTTATTTAGTATGCACGAAAGTGGACAAGCCGTATGGATTTTTCAATGATAAGCATTCCGAACTTACTGTTGCACGTCAGAAAATTGATAAGGACGAAAAATAGCAAAAGGATTACAAGTGGAGTTATAATAGGTATCCTATTATAGGGTTATGATGGGTAAAGAGTTATAATGGGTATCACCAACACTGCGACACTAGGAGGAAACCTAAGTCGATAGCCCTGGGCACGAGTATAGGCGCCGGTCGTCTCAAATTCACAAGTTAGCAGTTAGTTACACTCACCCAACGCTTCGTTGTTGTTATTTCCATTCATACTGACTGCTTCTTCAATAACAGACGTGTATTCTAGACAAAAATAGAGAAATACAACTTAAAAAACGACATATATATGTACTTCAATTCAATCATATTACAGAACGTGAAAAAACATGAAAAAATGAAGTTGGACAGAGATTCTGATAAAATTTCAACTCAACGTAATATAAAATGCGACAGCTGTTCCCTTAAGCGATGCCTACTACTTTAATAGCATGAGCTAAAATAACACAGAGCAAAAAACATATTGAATTCGAAATGTTGAAGACAAAACAAAACTTCAACACTTATCTAGCAACGATAAATACTTTCAAGTTTCATCTTGCAACATTTCAAAGTCAAAAGAACCACTCCAACGCAAAAACTTTGTATAGAATATAAACAACGCTACACAACACATTAGTATTTTATTTATATGCACGCTTATGCCAGTACTTTCACACAGTTAAGAAAGAAAAGCATGTTCAATTCCTATGCGATTCGTGCAAATGTAGGAGATTAACGTGAAATTTTATTTTCCTTTTAATTGTAATCATCTGGTTACGCTTTTTTGCACCAACTTTATCCGCCTTTGTATGTGTGGTCATTTGATGTCAATAGAATTCCTAGCACCAATGCATGACTCTCCATGTGCTCACATATCTTATAATCAGTTCCTATTTTATTTTTGCAGTCCAGACTAATCTGGGGGTGTTTGGCAAATCAACTTTCCTCTTCCAATAGATTTAGTTGTCTGTGTGTGATAAAGCCGAGAATAGTGACTGGTAAATTGTGGCATTCAAAATCACTATTGAAAGATCCCGTCGGTCGCGAGGCCCTCTTGCGGTCGAAAAAAGATCCTGAACTTCGTAACAAAAGCAATTTAGGACACTGAAGATGGAAGAAGGCATGCAAAGGACTTGTAGATTTTTTTTTAGAAAAAAACGTATTTGAACATTCTTAAAACAATTCCTAAGTCAGTCAATCTCCAAAGTCCATCTTGTCTTATAACATCGAGACTCCCACGAAAACTCACACCACGTAAAAGTATTATTTTCAATCGAATAAAAAACCGTAAGGCTTTCAAAGCTCAGGATTATAGCAAGCGAATGAAAACATATAAATATATTTATACGCTTATCACTAGAACACCTGCTAAATCATTTTTTATGCGTTACAGCTAGCTTAGGTAGTGAATAAAATTTATATCTTCAACGATGTATGCATGTTAATTGTCTACTATACCTAAAGTTTCTGTATTTGAGCGCAATTTTCATAGGAGAAAAATATAGAGCCGAGTAAAATTATGTATTGGACTATAGACTATCCATATAATATCAGATTACGAGTTTTGCTTGAAAAGTTTTGAAATTTAAGATAGAACGAAGCAATCGTTCCACATAGTTGATATGAACATGCATGGCATGCATTATGGACCGTTGGCGGAAGGGGATAAAATGAATTAAATCGATAAAATAACGTTTTTCTAAAATGTTAAAATGAACAGGCCTTCCAGATGCAGAACAGTTTAAAGCAAGTCGACACAGCAAGATATTGCTTACAATTTCACATACTCGTCTCTCCCGTTCTTGTTCCATTCAAGTACGTGAACATATTCATAAATCTTAACCAGGCGTAAGACAGTTCAAACTATGATAACTCATTATGCTTACGAGCAAGACTTATCGCACTTGCTAAGACACTAGTCAGCTTAACTTGTTCGTAACTCACAAGGGCAAGTGAACTTATCAAAAGCAAAGTACGAGATTGTACGACTCATGCAGCACAAAGTAGGAACCGTTCCATTGGTTCAATTATGTTGGTGAACTTGACTGAAGTTCTTCTCGGGACTTCGTAGCTATACTTACAGCTACGACGTTGCATCGGCACATTGGGGCAAAGAGCCCAGATCGACACAAAGCAATACACTTACGTAGGATAATATGGAATTAAACCCACGACAACAAATAAAAATCTCAAATCATTCACAAAAGTTATTCATTATGAATAAAAGTATATTCTGCGTTTTACCTGCAACCGACTGCTCCGTTGTAGCGTCAACTTTCAAATCATTCTTTTGCAACTGTAATTACAAAAATTAACATCACTTATAATCAGACGTCAGCGAAAGATTATGCTGAAGTCGATTTGTACCGTATGTCAGGGAAAATGACCAATTAACCTCAACACTACACTAAATTGCCTTCACACTTTAAAGATGACGACCAGCTCTATTTAAATTCAATGACTTCTCATCACCATGTCAGCAATTTGATGCAAGAATGTTATTAGGACGCTAAATTTCACAAGAAACCTGCTAAATTCTGATCACAAAACTGTATGCTGCACTATTGGATCAAAATAGCAATCTCCGTGATGTCTAAATTAGCCTCGACTACGAGGAAGTTCTTTTCGACAAAATGCTTTGTACTATATCTCGAAGAAGGAAGATTCATGAAAACACTAGCCTTTACTAAACCGGCTGCACTTTTCTCCTGACCAGCTGATTTCTCTACACCCAATTCGCTCAGAGCTTGCTGCTTTGGTGCCGTACTCATTGAAAAAAGTTCATCCAACGACGATGAAGGGGTTTCCTTAACTGCCCTTGACCGTTTGTCTTTATCACTTAGTTTTAAATCATTTCTAGCCTTTCCCCGAAGATGGTAAGGACGCTCCATGCCTAATCTCCGTGCAAAATAAGCCTTTATTCTCACACCAGCAATTTTCCAACAGCAGACGTCTACCGACAAGAAATGTTGTACAGTAGTAAGGCACAGTCCTCAAGAACAATACAAAAACAATCACACCTTTTGCAAATACAAAGTCATTGTATGGTAATAAGGCGCCGAGCTCAAAATTTGAGAATCAAATTTTTGTTGTCTTCAGGCAGAAGTCGTGCAAACACGGCAGATTGTATCCAGGTATAAAGGCGAAGTGAATTCCCAGGAATTATGCTATCGTATGCGCAGATTACGAAGTAAAATTTTTGTTTCTAGTCTACTGCTTTTTCTGTGCTAAAATAAATTAGGTAGACAGACTTAAGACATTTTCAATAAACATGCAAAGTTTACACACTTTGTTCAAAACACCTGCAGTAATAGCTGTACAGATGCGGGCCTCGCGGCTGGAGATACGCGAAGAGACCTACACCACAAAGCAAGCTTCTTATTGGTTAGCTTCAGCATAACAACACAGTGATTGGTTGAAACTAAGCGATTTTGATTGGCTAAGACCGTGCTCAAATATTTACCTTCGTCCAGTGTCAGCAAGTTTATGAGATCAGTGTTTCATTTTCATATATTAAACAAAATGGCGGTGTGGAAGTTGTTTTAGTTTTGCTTAAATACTCGCCTTTCTTTGCTTAGAATGACCGAGTCTTTGGGAGTAAGCTGTAGTTATAAGACATGGAAATGTAATTCTGCTATTTGGGGATTGAATTCTGCGTGAAAGGTCAGTTAGAAGTGTAATATATTTCAACATTTCTTCAACATTTAGATTGTTATATTTGCACATGGCTCTTATATTTGCACGTTGGTTGCAGTATATGAGTAAGAGATAATTTTTAGTGCATTTGAAGTTTAGGTTGTTCAGAGACATAAACAACCCAGTCTGGACAAGCTAGATTTCCTTGCCTTGCTTTGTTTTGACTCCAGAAAGCTGGAGAAAAAACTTGTTAAACTTGTTTGACAAGTGGCATTTCACTGTGATCAGACAATTCAGAAAGCCGGTCAAACTAGTTTGATGAGAATAAGGTTCCTATCCAGACCTGTCGATAAGCAAAGCTTATCAAGCTAGTGATTTCAAAAGCACTTGCACCCAGGGTTTGAGATTTGCGGTATCCTGGTATCCTGACGATACCACTTTTTAGTATTGGATACCAAACGTCCATAATTTAGTATCCTACTTGGATACCACCGATTTCTTGCTTAAATAAGACTTTTTACAAAAATAACAGCACTATTTGCGAGGCAGAACCTTGAAGTCTACGCAATTTTGCAAATTTTGACATTCGATCGATCCGTAAGAAAATGCGAATGAACCATGAAGAAAAAAAAGCACATCTATGACAAAACGAACAAAACCGTAGCGCTTCCATTATTTTTTGAATTTATTTTTTTATTTGTAACGCTTGTTTAGTGTTTGCAAAATAATTTAAATCTAAAATTTTTGTCTCTGCTAATCTTTGTATGTACAGACCACAGCATGTAGTCCAAGACTCTCAGTGTCTCAATAGTGAGCAGTCTGTCAGTTATGTAGTCTTCAAAACCTCCAAATAAACATAATAATCCATATTTTAGGCATTGGATTTTGGTTACCAGATTTTCAATTTGGATACCAATTGGACAAATGCTGGTATCCATAATGGATACCAGGAAAAAATGCAAATCTCAAACCCTGCTTGCACCCCCATTGGGAGTGAATCCAATACTACCAGTTTTATGTCACCAAATTTCTATAAATTCATCTATCTTTTGTTTTATTCAAATAACTCTTAATTTAAAATCTGTGTTTGCAAAGGAATTAGAACTATATTGAAACTCTTCTATAAGCTAATTTTTTTTCCAAAAACATATCTCTTCTCTGCCTCTTATTCAAACTGCCATGAGCACGAATTAAAGTTATCCCTCCTAAAATAATGCTTGTCACATTCTTAATCACATATGCGAGCTGCAACATATCATACCACACAAACAACAGCAGACGTATCACCAAGAATGGCAAGTTTTGAATAAGTATGGAATATGGATATATCATTACTATTGCTTGTTCTTTTGTTTTTTTCAAGCTCATCTTTTGATTAACTTGCCCAACGTTCTTTTTATCGAGAGTTATTAAGGAGTAAGGCATTAGGGCTTCAAAAGCAATGATCAAAAATGCGACTTCACATGCTACTAGTATGGATATTTCCATTCCACTGCCTTTAGTGATAATGGGCAATGCCCTATCTTTTACACTGAGGGTTTCAACCAGATTAAATATGTCGAAATTGCCCAGCAATATAGAGTTGATGAGTTCCATATGACTGATAATTTTGCCACAATGGAAGCTACGTCTTGCTGCCATGCCTAAGAGAGCTAGTCCAGCGCTTGCCTTTAAAGTTGACAGGATGAGTGACATGCTCGGTCGATCTTCGGAATGCCCCGCCAGGGGATAGTACGCGTCTCGAGTCAACATCGGAAATACCACAACTAACGTAAAGTACATGAATACAATACTAAATGAAGTACCTGCAAAATGCCAGATTTTGCGTCTCAAGGCAGAATTGCGGGCGCCTAGGGTGTTATAAGTGTTCACTCGTAGTATTATCCAGAAAACCCACAATGCTAGTATAGATAGGTATCTCCAATCTTTTCTTTCATGAGCTACTAGCAGAGCAAGCATTGAGGCATATATGAAGGCGCTACTGCTAACTAGGGTGTCTATTACTGCAGGACTATGTGGTACACGTGCTCCACAGCTTTGCAGCACGTTCTGTACACGTGATTTCTGCTCTGGAGCAAGGAGAATACGTATCGTATCATCGTGATCAAAAGCGATCGATACCTCGTCTTTATGACGTAACGAGGTTACGGGTTTTCCAAATCGTCGGCTTGCTACGATCTCCACTCGACCATCGTTCGGTAGCTCGATGATTTCTGTCGTGTGGCTTCGGAAATTCTTCGTGAGTGGACGTGGGTCACTCGCTGTTTCGTTCAGCTTGCTTCTTTCGTCTTCATTATGATTCACTTCTGTGGAAGGTGACTTGTCTGTTTTCTCACTAGACTTTACTGCTTTGTAATGAGACATATTTTGCTTTTCCCGTAAAATTTGATTCGTTGTATGGCTATGTTTCTCTGTTACACTCGTCTCTTGTTTTCTGTCTGTTGACACATTCACCGTTAACGAAGCTTTTCTCGTTAAATGACCAGCTGAAATGTAATGAGGTTAGAATTAGAGATCGCATCAAACAATAGTAAAAAACTACCCATACTTATCTATCGAAAAAGCGTCAGAATTGCGAAAATGGTTTTCGTTTGATTTTTTTTTCAAGATACGCACGAAAACCTCCCGTCATTATTTCTATGATTAGGCCCGGTTTACGCTGGCAAAGTTTCTGTGATCAAAGTGGGAATTTCAAACAGGTAAATCCTAAGTTTTGAAGGATTTGCTAAAAACATT
>JAODVM010451156.1:0-11373 GCA_025400095.1 Phenganax marumi
AAAGTTGGATAGCGCTATCCATCGGATAGTGAATTTTTCAACGTTCATAAAATTGGACAAAAATGTCGAAACTTCCAATTTGATCAACGATATAAATATTAGGGACTTTAATCTGTTGATATCAGTCGTAATTTTATGTCAAGGATTGATGGAAAATTTTACGAAGGCTACAAAAAATCACTATCCAGTGGATAACGCTATCCACCTTTCGAACAACCGGCCCCAGGTTGTTGTGAGCTTGATAAACTTGATATAAACTTTGTTTGATTTTTTCAAGGCTTGTCGTAACAAAGAGCAATATTCGTTGATTGCGTTAAATCTTTGCGTTGTTTATATAAGAATGGGAGACTCTCGAAGAGCTAAGGTAGATTAATAATTATTCAACGGGATCCAATTGAACGAAGCTTGTTTAGCTCAAACGGTGGATAAGTCAGATTTTAAAAAACACTCCGTTCTCATGCATATTATCTTGCAATCAATCATTCAAATTCAAGCTTATGTGCTGAAGCAATAGTTGAATATATAATTATTGTATTCAGTTGAAAAAAAACGTTCAGTTTGGTCGTATGAGAAATATGTAAATATGATTTATATTTTGAGCTTATCCATCTATAAGTTGAACGGCTTCGTATAACCGGCTCCTGTTTTGCTTCATTAGAATTATACTGCTTCAGGTATTGCAAGAATTTATTTTATGTGCTAATTTTGGTTACGTTTTGTTTTGATTTTAGCTTGAGGAGTTAATACAAAATTTTTCAAATCCGGAACGAGCGTCAATGAGGTGAGTATCAAGCCTTTATTAGAGTAACATAAAATCCTGGGTTTCTACATGACGTATCAAGCGACTTACAGCGCTGACGAAGTTCAGTGCAGTTTTTTACTTAGAAAAAAATTTTTTCAAGTCTGTATGTCGTAATGATTACCTTACTGTTACGTATGTACGAGACTGGTTTCGTACAGTCACGACAGAGAATTCAACCATTTTTCGTCTGTGTTTGCTCTTGGAAGTTTTCGAGTCGTTTGTATGTACATAAATGGGTGAATTTGATGTTGTAACTGCATGCGTGGAACTGTTCTAACTTCTCGTGTTATTTGTACTTTTAACACAGATCTTTTGCAGTGTTTGCAGAGTATCGTATATATCTATTTGTTATTTGTATTTCTAACATAGATCTAGCAATGTCGTAGCAAGTTATCATTATATTTTGGGATTGAAAGCGTTTTTTGAAGCGAAATATCACGATGCAAGGTAAGCATACATCAAACTTCAAGCTAAAAATATGTCTTAAAATATTGTTACTGCATGTAAGGTCAAGTATACAGGTAAATGAAGGCCCCGTCCAAGGTTTGACGATTTTGTGGGAAACACTTTTGAAAAATACCATCAGATTGACGTAAACAAGTTCACGCATCTGTTACAACATTTTCGGTAAACAGTTATACTTAAAGAACTAATTGTAAACATGAGGTTACGTTTTCTATATCTATGTAGGCGCTGCTTACGTGAAACTTTAAAGATTTCGAACGCAGAAGAGTCACACAGATTGACTGCATGCGCCTTGATACTGCTGGGACACACTTTTTTGAAGAATGGAAATATAAAGGTAAATGAAAGAAAGGTTTGTCGCTCTTGAATCGTAGTCAGTGGAAACATTTAAGAGTAGGTCTTTGATATGAAGACCTCTCTACTGTGGGGTTCTCTCAGATTCCTTTCTGGTAAGAACACCTCTGATTTTGACACTTCTCGAAAGAGATAACTGAGTGAAATTGAAGTAGGCTGAAACGATAACTCAGTTTATGAGGTCGTATGATTCAATGAAGCCTAATTACCTGATAGATTTTACAGTAAATCAAAACTTGGTTTGCTGTAAAGTCTAGCCTGTTTAGCACTTGGTAACAGCAAAACCTCGAAGGGTAACATTTTGTTTTCATGAAAATGACAAAAGTTGACAGTGCCGACGCGAACTACGCTTTTCTACAAAAAACCCCCACTTTCTTCCACGGCTCAGTCTAATTTCATCCTTACTATCACAGGAAGCTCTAGACATGGTGACTCCTGGAATGCAGATGGCTGAAAAGATGCCGGATGCGTATATTCAGTTATGGGGTGCTTCCCTGTTGAGAGGTACGACTTCATTAAAACACCCTATCATGTAAAATAAATGCCTCAGTGGACAGCTAGGTTTCAATGAGCCTCACAGAGCAGTGAATGATGATCATATAAAGGAGTTATCAGAAGCATTATCAGAGCAAGCGAATGAAATTTATTTTCTCTTGTTTTTTTTGTCTACTACAAGATCAATCATTACTTGCTCATGATAACTGCTAATTAATCGCGATCTGCTGTCGTCTAATAGTGTCTTGTGGCACTCATGCACTGTACAGTTCAAAAGCGATTCTCTGTGCTGTACATGCATGAATATGTATCCAAAGCCTTTATTTAGACTTGTATCGTCACATCGGAGACCACACAAAGGAAGCTGAGGCGTTTCAAACTCACAGTGGTTTTACTAAGAAACTTCTCAGCAGTAAGGAGATATAATTGCTTTTCCAACAGTATGTTTGTATTCTTTAATGTGCTTGAGTATAGCATGTGTGGATTGAGTACATTTGCTTTACGCTTTGTTATGGCAGCTACAGTAAGTGGTGATAATCTGTTTTGCGTTGTTAATTTAGCATACACAGTAATGTATCCGACTATCCGTGAGATGAATGGTCATGCTTTTCAATTTTCAGGTCACGGTGAGGCTATTCAGAGTAAAGAGCACAAGTTGATTGAGGTAAATTTGTTGAGACCGTGCACACTGGCGATTCAACAATTTTGCCAATGCACTCGTCAGTCAAACTACACAATCGCATACGCCAAAAGGTGAAAAATCACCTTTACGAACGGGCCTTTATAAAGTTTGCCTGCCTTGAATCCGCCTGCTTCTATCTGCATTATAATATGGTCATTGGAACTGTGGTTTCAAAACTTGGCCACACTTTTTTATCTTTATTCAAACTTGTGCACAATAAAGATGAAATTTTTTGATATTGCATCGTGAAGATCAAGTGAATGATACTGAAATATTAATAAGCATAAATTCATAATATTTGTGCCTAGTAAAGACATGCAAAAGCAGCTCATTATATAAGCGTCGATTTCGCCACTTGAATTTTCAAACTACTGATGTGTTTAATATTGATCATGGCCATACCTAAGTAATTCTCATATGTTGTCTATTTCAGTGGCACAAAGGATTACCCAATGTTCCAGTTCAAGCAGGAACATCAGAACGCTAGTGGACACCATGCTATACACAACAGGTTCAGCAAGTAGGATGCGTCAAACGTGAATCCATATTTTATTGATCTCGTAGATGATAAAAACCTACATTGGTGAGATCACTGAGACCAATGAGTTAACCTCGATGGCATACCGGCCTCTGCTGAACATTCGGACGGTAGAACATCATAGCTCAATAGTTTCTGTATGGCAGGACAGTTAAAGTTCCATATCGTTGCAGAACCACGGAAACTTACAAAGGGAGAGGCACAACGGTACTGTTGACCTTCTTGCATAGTCTGAAATAGATGAGTATGGTTTATGCTGAAGTCTCGTGGGAATTCCTGAAAGAGTAGATACAGAATCGTAGAGCATGTGGTAGCCATTGAGTTGCAGAATGGTGGAGGGATTTTATAACCATGGAGCGCTAGATTTATCTGTGTATTGTCCCCTAGAAGTGCTTTATTGTGAATCATGGCAAGAATCACTGTTTAGTAGGATGGCGAGAACTATAAAGCAGAAGTAACAATGCGTTGCAAATGCATGAAAAAGGCGTGTTACTATGGAAAGCTTGACCTGAATTTTTGCCATTGAAGTACGGCCGTAACTACTGCATACTAGAATGAATACAGACCCAAGACGTTTGGTACTGGTAACAATTGAGTCACCGAGCTTTATTATGGAACAATCGTTTCCCATGAAACGCTTAACCTATTGTGCAGTAGAAAGAGCATGGGGCAAAGTCATGAGTATAAGAAGAAATACCTACAGCATATCATGGCCAGCGAGCAGAATTGAAAATGGTTAGGTGACATTTTTGTTCTCTTGTAACATGTGGCATTACGTCTTCCTACTCTACTTTATGCACTTATGGTAGATTTACTGCACTATACACAGATTGTGCTAGCCTTGACGAACATGCACGGGCAACGTAGGCTAAGCAAATAAACTGATTATTCATAGAATTCGTCTATAGATGAATTTTTCAAGGAAGGGCGGCTATTTTTAACAAAATTGTATGTATGATAATCTGTTTTAAACGAATTTTCAGTTTTTTATACTGAATACTGCAACATGCAATAATAGAACCCAATTTTACCATTGTCCTTCAGTGAAATAATTTGTTGCGATTGTGACGTTGCGATATCGCGCTATCTTTTCAATCTGACACCTTTTTGTTTCTAACAAAAATGCGAACTCTTATTGCTCCTTTACAGCCATCCAGTATAAATATAGTAAGTTAAGTTCAGTTCTCCTTTGCTACTAACAATAACTGGACCTCTTCGGAGAACAATGCTCATCACATCACATACCTGTTTTCAAGCAGGCTTTTTTAACATCTGCAATCGTCACATTCTCGTGTAATATGCGTGTACGTATATCATTATAAAGCGTCTGTCTGTACTACGTACAGCTCGTTAAGTTCGTTACATCATCAGTTGGTCATGACACAACAGCTGATTTTGTAATCAGCTCATTCATTGGCTGATCGAATGCGGTGTAACACCCAAACCTACGGAAGCCCTCGCTTCAAGGATTCCTCTCAAAACTCTTAGTTTGTGTCACTTTTTGACTGAAAAAGTGTAAGTAAGCTCAAATCGCTTGCTGACAATATCACAATATGGAGTAGGTAACGCGTGTGAAGCCAAATATGCTGTAATATTGTTTATTATGGCCGTTTACTTGGAAAATCTTCACTTTCTGGATTTTTAGTCATGTGCCTGATCTCGTTTTAAATTGCCCTTGCACAGATTTGGTTTGGAGATTGCAAAGTACGGGTTTTGGACGAAATGCGATGGTGCTGCTGTATATCCTGTCTGTTGTGCTAACTGTTTCAGAGAACAATGCTGGAGCTTCTGTTTCGTTGTTTTATAACAACTGTAGTTTACAAAAACTAACTGTTCCTCGAAGCACTAAGTTAGGTAATGTTGCATCTAAGCATATGCCTTGGGGAATTTGCGAATGTACCCCTTTTGGCCTTCCAATATGGTTACTGTATTATTTTTGTGCAACGTTAGACATGTGCAATTTTAGGGTGTATAATTGTTACTCATTGTTACTTCGAAGTTATTGTTTATTTTCGTCTCAATGACTGAAGTGGTTTACCGAACTGAACATAACTTCTATTAAAGTTCTTACTGGTTACGTAAAAAAGTGAGGTCAGGTGATTAAACTTAGTGCACAGTTATGCGGAGGCGGACAACGGCCTTATTGACAAATACAGATTGTATTGTACACACCTACCAATCAGAGTGATGCAATGGAGTGACGTCATCACGGTAGGAGTGATACCACCTGTCTCGATCTGGTTTAAACCGGTTTGTTATCAAACTTGTCAGTCATTTCGTTGACGAGCTGTTGCTATGGTAACAGCAATGTTCGGGTTTCTCCGTCTTCAATACGATTGGTTGACAAGAGACTGGGTATCCTTATAAGGGGATAGTCGGAGAGTGTCGGAATATGAAAGAACAAGGTTTTGGAGCAGGAACGAAACATCCTTTGATCCCACCCTCGGCAAGGAACTTTGTTTCGCCTGCTTCAAACCGTCATCTACATTTACTTCGCAAGAAAACGGGTTAAATAGACCGCGTGGGTCTACGTAAGAGGTAAAGTCTCCTGTTATCTTCAATACTCCGACTTCTGACTAAGTTGTTTTATCAAACATTAAAATGTGTAATAATATTCAGTCAATGGCTTCGCAATTTCGATTACACAATAGCCGCGGTTGGCAGCTTGAGTCCAAGTTGGTGTCATTGGTTTGATCGGTCTAGTCGCTGCACTGTTTAGCTTTACAATGTCTCTTGCACGTTTATCCTTGAGAAATTCAACAGAACTGTTCATGTGAAGCCTTGATTGAGGCTGATATAACCAGGGACAAGAGTGGAACGCCGAGGACATTCGTACCACTGTCTTGCATATCACGCTCGGTCCCTGACGTGTCAAAACGTCCAATTTTAAACTCATATGGCTCCCGAATATACTGAAATAACAGACTTATGAGTAAACTAAACTCTATTTACAATATTTATCGCAATGCTGTTACGAAAAGGCGACTTACCAAGCATTTTGGCCAAAGTAATTGTCTTAAAATTGCCGCCATGTTAGAGCAACATGGCGTCATCAGCAGCATGGCGAGCCGAATCTAAAACGCATGTCAAAAAATTTGAAACCATTAATATTATAAAATCTCTCATTCCTTTCGCGCTTGTTACCGTAAATCGTGAATTCTTGCGAGGAAATCGAATACTTAGCCAGAAAATGGAAAATGTATGCTCCTAATGTAAAATTTTTATTTAGTACCGGAAACGTGTACAACTTGTGTGATTGATGTATTGATTATTTTCTAGTAGAAGTTCAGAGAATGTCTACTGAGGTTGCTGGAAGCAGCAAAAGAAAAAGAGATGCAGTAGATGAGGAAATTAGTACGGAACAGTTGTCTGGGGCGACACAGCTTGTAAATAAAGTGACTGATATTGAGTAAGTTTTTTTGTTTATTCTTGAATACTTTTTTATGAAATTTTGCTGTTTCAAACCCAGTTAGCTTTGTAAGTGAAAGCAATAGATACTCTGTGAGTATTCATATATATTCCTCACCTCTTAATGCATTATTTTGCAAGTGTATTGCCTGGTAAGTCTATTTTCCACTTGCCAATTGTGTCAGTGCAAAGCAAGAATAATGCATAGCAATATGATTGCAAACAGACTATTTCTTCGTAGCAAACTGTGAGGAAGAGAAACTGATCCAACTTCTTTGTGGCAAATTATTGGGCAAGCCAATCAGATGACCAGCACTGGATTTTTGCTTTGTGTTGTGTAAACAAACTTGCCACCAAGTAAAAAATGTGCATCTTTCTCATTTTAAATTGTCTGGCAGTAGACAGAGTTGGGACCACAGAATAGATAGTTAACCCCACTTGAAAAATGTTGGAACAGTTTTTATGCTGGCAATAAGTGGTCAGTACAGTCAACTGTTGGTTGTTGTGATGCCAGATGTTGGAGTTGTGATTGTGGAAACTTTGCACAGAAAGTGGAGTACCTGGAGACAGGGCCTCTCAGAGCGGGGGGAGGCAAAAGGGGCAATTTGCCCTGAGCCCTTGGCATAAGGGGGCCCCCAAAATGAGGAAGAAAATAATGGATACAGTGGGAGTAAATGATGCCCACAGGGAAACTACCTGCAACATGGATTTTGCCCTGGGCTCCCAAAGTTCTCTGAGAGGCCTTGCCTGGAGAAAACCTGTAGACAGCTTTCAGCAGAGTAGTCAATAGACTATTTTCCACCCTGAGATTCAAACTCACAGCCTTATTGAGGACAGGTGCCAAGTGCATATTGTGAACACTTTCGTGAATTATTTTGAGCTTGACTCACAACATCAGTTTGTATGAATTGGTAGCTGTTACATAGAATTTTAACTGCTTTTTGTTTTGTCCTTTTTACACGAGTTTATGAAGAAAGCCTAAAGCAGATGTTCCTTTTAGGTCAAAAGTGGAAAGTTTTACATCAGAAACTCACAAACAGTCAGAAGAAAAAAGTGCAAAACCACTATCAGCCAAACGACTGAAAGGAGAGGGTGAAAATGCTTTTGCACAATCAAAAGAACAAGATGCAATTTCGCCACCTGTTAAACGAGGTAATCCTCAAAATATGGTAGACACACCTAACCGATCAGTAAATTTAGCATTTTCTGAAAAACTGAAGAAAGAAGGTGCAGACTGTTCTTTTAATGAATCAAAAGTGGAAAATGTAGTTTCCCCATTTGTGAAACAATCAAAAGAACAGGTTGTGAAAGCACGTTTTTCGAAAGATTTTGTCGGTGCAAGCTTAGGTCCTTCCTCTTCAAAGCGATCACATGAAGAAAGTCTAAAAACATCTACTTCAAATGAGTCTAAAGAAGAAAGCTCAAATGTACCATCATTAAAGAGAATAAGGGATGAAAGCAATGTGAACGTAAGTTCATCATCTCCTAAACAATGTAAAGAAGAACGCGAAGTTGCATCTCCGGCCAAAGAATCCGACTCTGATTCTGATTGCATTTCTCAAGAAGACTTGCTGGCACAACTAGGTCTCAACTCTGTCAAGAAACTTCAAACAGTTGAAGTTGATCCGAACAGAGTAATTCATCCTGAGCCACCAAAACAGTCAATCTTGGAGCTGTTGAAGCATCCTAATTATAGAAAAGTCTTGCCTTCTTCTGCAACACCTTGCAAGGAGAAGCCATTGGTGAATGGTAGTTTCGGTGAAGCCCCTGAAGATGCTGAGAATATCGAAAGCAAAGAGAAACTTATACTGCGATTGCAGAATAATTTACGAAATGAGGAAGCCAAGCTGATGTTGTTGCGCAAATTGTATGGATGTCAAAATGATAAGGTTTCAAAGGAGGTAGCACCTGCGAGATCAGGTACTGCTACAGTAGGAACAACCACTGGACAAACTCAAACCAATACGACTGCCACCCAAAGAAAGACCGCTTTGCCTCCTGGTAATCCAAAGCAGATTCACTTACAACAAAAACCTCACAAACAACTGGTGAGATTACAGCAGAAAACTCCCCAGAAGTCTCCTGTGCTGGTTCAAAAACCACCTCAGGCCAATGCACCTGGAAGTCAACCTCGTGTGGTATTTCTCAGTCAACCACGTGGCCCACAGCCTGTCATCATTGCTCCGAAATTGGTGCCTGCTTCAGACGGCAAACATGACAAGCCACGCCAAATGAAAGTCCACATGGTTTCAAGTAATACCAGCAAACCTGCAGCTAAGTCTCATCAATCTGTTCCCGCATCTGTGGGCCATCCTTCCAAACGCTCTGCGCAGCCGGTGCATGTTGTCAACGACAAACCTCGCCCAACTGAGAATGGTTTATCGAAACCAGTGTTAAACAAAATTCGCACCTCTCCTGAGCAATCGCATGCCGAAGCTAAGATGGCCTTACGAAAACAGCTTGAGAGAACGTTACTCGAAATTCCACTTCCCAAACCTCCTTTACAAGATTGGAGCTTCGTGCCAAGTGTGAACACGCAGGACTTCACGATTCTCGTTGGCCTAGAAGGGGTTGTCAATCACATTGTAGAGTCTCAAGATTCTACTTCTGTCAAGCCGAAGAGATTCGTCGCGCCCAAATTCTGTGCAATGTGCGATACTGACTTTACTCCAGGGTGGAAAGTCAAGTCGAATGAAGACACGTTATGCGAATCGTGTTACACGCAGCAGATTAAGAAGACTCTAAAGACAGAACACACGACGCGATTGAAAGACGCGTTTATGAAAGCGTTGAAACAAGAGCAAGAGGTGGAAAAGAAATTTCAGTTGTCCGGTGCATCCGTTTCTACAGTTTCTATTGGGAAGACAGCCGCTGTTAAACCCCAAGTTGTTCGCACGTCGTCCGCACATCAACCAATCCATCCGTCACCAGCCCGTATTGTGTACCACCCTGTACACACCATACAACCTCAAGTGTATCAACCGCATCATTCCATCGTACATCAACTACAACAACAGCAGATACAACAACAGGAATTAGATAATAGGCAAGAACCTAGGTACTTCACTTACGTGGGTCAACCTCAGCCGAAACAACGGCATAACTATACCTCAGAAAATGAACGACAACGGGAGTATTTGTTAGATATGATTCCCTCAGGACATTCGTCTAGAGGCTACAGAATATGAACAAGCATTTAATTATGCAATTTTCTATCACTGAGCTAGTTGTGTGCAGTTACGTAAGTCTCTACATGAAGTAATCCAGATGCTGTTTTTGCATCTCCAATTCCACAGTAAGTGACTGAAAGAACTATTTAAATTTCTGGCCTAGTAAATTCTATGAATATTCTGTTCCGAACCCAATTCTTATTTCTTTTTTTTTTATTCAATTCCTCCTTTGCAAAGGAGTGTGAGGCGTACACCTGATTTCCATATGTTCGCCAGTGATTTCTTTTGAGTGAAAGAAACCGTCAGTTAAGCCCTTGACAAATTAAGAACATGGTATCCTACTCTGTGTTTTCCTACGTTTCCCGAGTAAGGCAAACTTTGAAACTTTTCAGCGATGGAAAATAGCATTTCAAATCCGAAAACGAGGACTGAATCAGATTTCAAGTCTGAGCAGTTTGTTCCCGTCGGAAGCGAAGCCGAGCGGAGAACTGGAGCAAACTGTGAGGACTAGTTACCTCATATTCAGTTCGAGTTTGAGGATTTGAAGTGAAAGTTCATACGAATGAATTGGAATAAGAAATTAGATCAGAACTAGGACTGAATTAGACTTTTCCAGTCCTACATCTGCATAACAGTTACGTCAGTCCTAGGGCTGAACTAAAACCCCCAGCATCAACGCGTGACCAAAGTAAAACTGTTTCTTTCGCTAATTTCTTCATAAATTATTGATGAGTGTGAGATGAAATGAGAAATCTCAACGTGTTTTCAACAGCTGTTACTTATGAGCATTTAGTTACTTATAATATTACTTTCGGCATGCTCTATCTGAAACGCGTTATTTCTCGCTCGGGAATGATAAGCAAAGCGGAGAACAATGTCTCCGCAATGAGAATGACTCTGGGAAACAAAAAAATGTTGTCTGAATTCGTTTGGGAATACTTCTGCTTTTTAGAAAGCAAATGTTGTCTCCGCAACAATGTTTCGAAGGATCGGCAAGCTAGGTAGCGCTAGAGGAAACATGACGAGTCTTTAAGGTCTCTGCAACAATGTTTTCCATGCAGCTTGTTCAGGGCTTCAGTGAGGAAGATTTTTTGTGTTAAAAACCTCGGTTGGCGTTTGTATGGAAATCCGGTTTTTTGTACCTAAAGTGTTGATGTTCTACTTGAGTGCATGCAGACGGTTTCGCCGCGAACACAAAAGAATAAATGTCAGAAGACTAACAGAAATCTATTGTACTTGTGTAATGGAATATAATTTATATGCTTTAAATGAAGCTATTTATATTGATGGATAGGAGACGTTTCGGTTTGAAGGTGAATTATAAATATGGGCGTTCTGCATTTCAGCTGTCTTTTGCATTTGTTTTCCTGCTTAATTTTTTTGCAATTTTTGAGTTCAGTAGTCCAATTTTCCGATTCCAAGCTCACAAGGCAAAGAAAAGTTTCCTGTTTGTTTGGAT
>JAODVM010451267.1:0-22525 GCA_025400095.1 Phenganax marumi
ATATAGTATTTATAACATTTATAATATTTATAATATTTATACTCTATTTTTATTTTTGTTTGGGAGAGAAAGCAAGTTTTTACAGCATTTCAAATATTTTAAGACTTTGATAATCTGATAGAAGGGGATCAGTTAGTTTGAGAATAATTCAACACAGAGGCTCAGCTGCAGGACTTGGATAAGTAACATCATGTTTTTATTTGCAGCTAATGTACAGTCAGCAATTAAAGGCCTATATACATAGAGATAGGGTAATCCTATTGGTGGGTTACCCTTTGAAAATGGTCAACAAAAACAGCTGCTTACCTAAGGTAGGGTCCCCCTACTAGCTAGGTTATATTAGCCTAGTAGGGTAACCCTTTACTGTTTCGGCAATCTTGTTTAATTGGTAAATTTTAGCATGAAGTTGCATTATTTTTTCCCCAGAGTTTTCTTGAACTGTCAACTGGAGTTATTTGGGGCACTTTTTGGAAATAGATTATAAAACATTCACCAAAGCATAAATATGATTTCAGTTTCTTGTTGTAAAAGCTGAGTGACCAGCTGTGTGACTACCCAAAACTACATAACCCATTTTATTACTATATATGTTTTTAAAAATATGCTTGTGTCCCAAATTACTCCAAGTTGACTACATTGGGACAGCCATTGATTTTGCCACACATTCTCATTTTTTACCACACTGGATTACATGGGACACTTCAAACATGTTTTTAATAGGTATGCTCCCAGCCTTTTTTCCCCATATGTACAACTGTCCAAATTTATCCCAAAGCATTGGGGGTAAATTGAGGCAAGGGAAAGGTACATCTAAACTCTAAAATACAACTATCTTGAGATAAAAGATTACTATTGAAATATTTTACCTATTTGCACAAAGAAAAGAAGTTTGTTGGCTCAGTATAACAGGAAGTTTTAAAATAAATCATCTGTGTACAGGTCATATATGATAAGGAATGCAAGGCAATAACTATTTGTCCCAATTTACACCATTGTCCCAAATAACTCCAGTTGAGGATAGTCTATTGTGTCAATAAGTCTCTTGAGTGTTTTGATTGAGTGTATTAAAAGCATAAAAAAAGCACAACCTGCTTGATAGGGTAAGCCTACCTGATATGTTTACATGGTTTATGCAAATAAAACATAGGTAGCTTGTGCTAGGGTGACCTCATCTATTCCATAGAATTACCTTATCTTTAGGGTACCTTTCATGCATGTAAACATAATTAGTAAATACAGTAGAAGCTAGGATAGCCCAACAGTTAGAGTTTACAGATTCTAAAATCCTATATTCCATAGCTCTCTCACTTTGCTCAGTGTAAAAGCTGATGTTTTTGCTTACTAAGAAGAAATCCTTGCATCTTAATCAGCTAAGCTGTCATAAAAGGTATGAGAGTCATGTTACATACAATGCCATGATGATGCACTGAGTGTTGCATAAAGTAATGCAGAATTTACTGCTTTGATCTGTAGCAACAGACTCTTAACTTACCTCTTATACCTTAAAGCACTTTGGCTGCATAGGCTATAGTTTGCCAATTAAGTAAAAAGAAATACAATTCTGCCCACCATAGTACTGATCTGACTTTGGGCCAAAGTAATCACCTAAAGGGGCCTAATTACTACTTACATATTATTTGGTGTAAAGCACCTATTGATTTCATGCCCCCAAGAGGGAAAGCCCAACAAAGATGGGAGTATTGAGATATATTCTCATCTTCACTCTGTAGAATTTGAACAGAGTTTTTGGCCACGGTTATCGACTTTAAAAGTTAAACTTTTTTATCAACACTTTAGTTTAGATACAATATTGTATCACAATATGCTGCCCAAAGGTTAAGAATCTGACAATTTTTCGCTTCATAAGTCAAACCTCAACACTTTGCCCAGTCTCTTCCCCTCAGGAAATTGATAGGTGCATAGCTTATAAACTTTATTCTATCCAAGAGATTTCATTCGAAATTTTTTGCCCCGACCTGCAAGCTACAAAACTTGTATTTTGTGACGAGTGAACATCTAGTTACGATTCAAGCGTTTCCAGAAATCCCTAATGTCTAGACTATAGTCTGTATTCAGTTCCTTGTACTTCACGTAATTTAATGGTTCTTGCAGTTATAAATTATATATGCATATTTAATAATTTCATACTTACTGAACGATTTTAGTACCTCATATCTCGCGGACTAGCCTTGCTTACTGGGACGAACGCGTCTGCTCAGGCAGTCAAATGTCTAAATTTTCACAACCAGGGTAGAATTTAATGATCCATCTTGAAAGTTTCTCTTTTTCACAATAATTATGCTAGAAAGACAGTGAAACAAACTTTCTTTTAAGATATTCTACGGCAATCGAGCCTTCATTCTGGCGAAAAGTGTACCAGCGGTAGTTCCTCGGCGTCAACAAATACTTTCTGGCGTCGAGTCGACTGAAAATTTAGCATATAAAAGGAAACGGCAAGCTTTGTGATTTGTTGTATTTATGTTCAAACTCTTTATTTTGATTTCTATGATCTTACAATGTGCCAAACAGTCTTATACGTGTCGTTTTTTTTCCGAAGCACAGTAGTGAAATTGGAGCTCCTGGCCATCGCTCATTCACAAATTTGCATCCGGAAACGGATCATATTTCTAAATTTCGACAAAAACAACAGTGATAAGAGAAAGTAAATATTAGCACAAAAAATTTTATTGAGTCATTCGCTATACCGCGCTGCTCGCTCATCGTGAAATTAATGTAGGTTCGACAATTCTTGATGCAAATTAACTTGTTAGAAGAAGCACATTTTTATTGATTTAAGTTGTCGGGAAGTTGAATATTTTAAGACCCGGTTGGGAGTTTGATGTGGCGAAAAGCGCAACATTTTAACGGTTCTTTTTTGAGGGTTCTAATTTCACCTTTACCTTACAGTTTTGCGTTCGTTTTTGCTGCCAATGCAATGAATCTCCCGAGGGTCCCCTCCCCCAATGCTATGTTGTTATCTTGACGGATGGAGCCGCAGGGCCTAGTGTTCGTGAAGATTGTCTAGACTTCTGGCTCTGGTACTCGAAACAAGGAGCCAAGATGTCGTAGATGTCGCTTCTTCTTCGACCAGCACAACTTCTCTTCTGTTGTGTGAATGAGCTATGGGAACGAACCATAGTCGACATTGCGAAAAAATAGACATGAGCGACGAAGATTTACTAGCCCGTTTGGCCACCGCTGCTTACAAAGGTTGTGAAAGGGATTTGAAGAATTTATTGAAAGCAGGCGCTTTTATAGATGGTTTTACGATGCATGGCAAGTCCGCTTTACATCACGCGGCAAGAAGCGGACAATATACGTGTGTTAAGATCTTACTTGAACATAATGCTTATGTGAATATAGCTTCGTATGATCGGCGAACTCCTCTAATGGAAGCGGCAGAGCGTGGATATACAGATTGCTTGATAATGCTTTTAAACTACGGGGCTGATCCAAATACAGTATCAACTGATCAAATGACTGCTCTACATTTTGCGACAAGAAATGGCCATGTAGATTGTGTTGAGAAACTATTACAAAGTGGTAGTAACGTTAATGCGATAGCTTCGGGAGGTTGGACAGCTTTACACTTTGCAGCAAGACATGCACATTCAACTTGTGTCAAGTTACTGCTTCAATATAACGCTCAAGTTGAACCACCATCAACTGGCGCTTTTAGAGTAAGTTCATATCTCGTTTTTGTTTACTTTAATGTCGTTCAATGTTAGTTTGTATGCTGCGCGTGAGAAGAGCTCAACAGTGAGAGGAGAAGGTTTAAAGCTTGTGAATCAAGTGTCGATCATTTCTCGAACCCAGATGGATGCATTCTTCTCATCTTTTGTGTTTAAAACACGCCGCATTTGCTTTAATCATGTCTGCATGTTCAAACTACCTCGCGTGAATAGTCTTTGATCAAACGTAAGACAAGCGTGCAATAGTTTAAACATTACATGATTGGAGTAGATTGCTTTGAAGTCTTTATGTTTCACAATACAGTTTTAGTGAAAGACAATTACAGATATATAATGCCCTTGTATAAATTCGCACCTCACCGTGTATTTTGTACATACATACAAGATAAGCGAGAAAAAAACATACGTAGTGTACAAGGATTGTATTTGATTTCAGCGTGTTATTTTTGTTCCAATTTGTTTATATCTAAGCGCCCGCCATGAGTTCTGACTTTGCCAACCCACTACATCGACGCCATAATGTCCGAGACTGAAACGTATTTCGTTTTAATTGAGTATTTATCTCGCTATCTTGTCCGCACAACTTCCCAGTTTTGTGTTATTAAGTAGTTTCTTTAAGAAAAACGAGACATCGAGTCTCGTAAATATGCATGGTTGAAATAGCGCGTTGTGAAGTAGAACCAAAGGTCATTGTGAGGCATTTCATATAAATTTGTAAAAGTTTACATATAGCCGTGTAAAGAGAGAACAAACAGTAGTAACGTTGATTCATTTCATTTCTGTCACCATCATAATCGCATTCGGCTTCATTTCAATGTTTTTTGATACGATAGTATTGACCTCACTCTGTTTGCATTTCTGTTTTGACAAGGCACTTGAAGTCCGTCGCGAAAAGAACAGGTTGTCGGAATGCATGTATTTTTACAGAAGGGATAAATTTTTCGCTCAGAATACGGCCAACATGTTTCTTATGTTCCCAGCTAAAATTGTGCAATAAAGCAGGCACTGTAGCAGCGTTCTTGAAGTGAAATACTGACGAGTTAGTGATCGTCACACACAGGTTTTCTCGTATATTACACACTTGGTGGTAAAGCCTACAACAGCAAGAACCCTGTGTGTGTTTGTAAATAACGTTTTTTTATGAAGACGACACAAACCAGTTGAACTCGCGCAAACTAGCTCTGTCCTGTAACAATTTATTTCTTTTTACTGCTAAACACAGTAACTAGAACCTAGGTCAGGTTGCATCGCTCATAAATAGATTCCAAGCTTGTATAGAGCAATATTGGTAAACGTATGATACAAATGCTTGTGTTAGCGCACACAAAGACACTCAATTTAGAGTTTTCCGCATTTGAATTGTTCGTAAGTATTTAACAATGTTTTAAGTGAGGAACATTTGCTTTGGAAGCAACAGCAGTTGTTTCTTGTTGCGAAAGCTTGGCGCCCGCTTGTCCGTAATCCCTCCGAATATCTCTTTAAACACGCGAGATATTTGTCTTCACTTGTATTTTAAACCACGCTCAGTTTGTTTCAAACCCAGCTGATATTTGCATCATTTCTTAGTTTATTCTAAGAAGAATAATGATTTCCGAGGATTTTTTTTGGATTTTGTTGCAATTGCGATCAAATTAGTAATCTAGCCCTTTCATATAATCATTTCCGTTGTGAGTTGATCAGATAATACCTCAGCTTAGCCGTTGAATTGACACTTTTCAAATGTGTGCTATGTCGTGCAATTTTTGGGCAAGCAGTGTGGCTTTTGCTCAATATGCTGTTATGTTAAAGGAGCGTGTTTTGCTTTGTTTGTCTTTTTCGTGCTCAATCTTGCCATTTTATAACTCAAACTTCGCTTGAGCACAGCAAAGTTATTAAATTAAACGAGATCATATAATGAAAGCTATTTACATTTGCCTTGTTTTTCATATCGAATTTTGAATATTTTCAAGTCGCTTCTCCTGTGGTCTAAGTGCCCTGTTCATGTGGAGAAGAGAGATGAGAGAGTAATCTCGCGAAGAAGCGAGATATTTGTGTGCGTTAACTTTAAACTTTGTATTGCTCTAACAATAAATCAAGCAAAGAATTTTATTGACACTTTTTGACAGCAATGTATTCAATGTTACAGCAGACGTTTGCACGCAAACATACAGCGTGCTGAAACGTGGCCACATTTCTTAATCATAAAATGCGAATATCAAAGCGCCTTGCAGTACAATATCTGTCGTAAGTTGAAGTTCTCGATAGGTTAACGTCTGGTTTATAGACTTGAGACTGTGGGTGTAGAGCAAATCAAATTTTAGGGTCAAGATAAATTAGGAATCAGTTGAATTCCTAGTAAGATGATAAAATTAGTGCTCATATTTCAAAAGCACTCTTTTATCGTTTGAGTGGATATTCAATGATATTTCGTATTATGTTCCAAAGAAACGATATTACAATATCATTACCGAGATCTTTACAAGAATCATGACAGATTTTGAATATCTTTTGCTCATTCGTGGTCTTGCGTATAACTACAGTATGATACAATTACAAATTTCACCTATCAAATATAGAACATGAGTTCTTTATTGCTATATTATTTAAATTTGAGGAACAGAATGCATTTATTTTAGCGTTGTCAAGTGTGGTACTGTACGTAAGGGTTTTCATTCTCATGACTCCAGATAGATAAAGAAGGCCAGGGGCCGGTTGTTCGAAAGGTGGATAGCGCTATCCTCTGGATAGTGATTTTTTGTAAGCCTTCGTAAAATTTCCCAGTGATCGTTGAAACATAAAATTACGACTTGTATCGATAGATTAAAGTCTCTAGTCACTGTCCAGTGGATAGCGCTATCCATTGGATAGTGAATTTTTCAACGTTCATAAAATTGCCCAAATAACGTCGAAATTTCCATTTTGGTCAGCGATATAACTAATAGAGACTTTAATCTATCGATACAAGTCGTAATTTTATGTTTCAATGATCAATGGGCAATTTTACGAAGGCTTACAAAAAATCACTATCCAGTGGATAGCGCTATCCACCTTTCGAACAACCGGCCCCAGATATACAAAGGCATTGTATATTGCCTGGCTTGAAGTGATTTGAAATGCAATTCTCATTAGTTAACTGGCATATCTCTTCCCCCCCCACTACGAGTCACAGAAAATTTAAAAAAAACAGCTGGGATGTTTTCTTTTATATTAATTGTTTACAAGTACAATAGTTTAGTAACATCCATTTTCAGAGGGCTAGCATAAATCCAGGTCATACCTGACACATATGAATTTGCTATTGATACATGCTTGATCTCCTTGAGCCTTTGATTCACTCAAGGGCAAATAACAGGAGAAATCCTTAAAATAGGCAATTTTGATCTGTGACTTTGTTGGTGTAACTACTTCATAACATTGGTAATGATTGTTAAAAAAAGGTTTCTTTCTCTGAAACAATGAACATCATTTCACTAACTACTTTGATGATGATAGCTATTTTCTCAATTTTCCAAAACAATTGGAACTCATTTGTACTGTACCCACTATGAATTACTGCACCAACTTTGTATTTTGTACCATGAATAGTAACACAATTTGCCGCAGACAAAGAGAAAATTTGCAGAAAAGCTCAATTATATTTAATGTAAAATGTTATCACATAGATCCAGCACAGTTCAGTAATCTGAAAACTTGATGTGATGAGATGGCACTTTAACCCACACTTTATGACTTAAATATACTGTATAGATAAATAGCAATAAGCGTGTTTGTGGAGAACAAATGAAGAAACAGACAATACTTATATGGTGGTTTTGGAGGTAATACCAGAATATCAAAAACAGGTCTTACTCATAAACAGGAGTTTGAGGATTAATAGTTCCACTTTCTTCAAGATTTAATTGGTCTTGGTAATATACATCGCCAGCATAATGATTGGTACCTAGAGTATAGTATATATATATTAATTCTATTATTTTTATTTTAATATAAAATAATTTAATAGAGTAAAGTTTTGTAATTTCCAATATTATTCGTTACGTATGAACAACACAAGGAAACAGCTATGTGCACTGTAGAGCTGAAAGAAACACACTAAAATATTTCAGCAGCATATCACATTCCAAAACCTTAGTCCCATCGCACTGGCTGGTAATGTGCCTTTCTCTAGTATTAACTGCCAGTAAATGGGTTAAAATATAACAGTACCTGGTCCAATTTCATATTCTTTCTCAATGAATGAACTAAGACTTCTGATACATGCATGAAGTCAGTATGATACACTTTCCTGTTGTCGTTTTCGACAGTGTATATGGCAAATTAATAAAATTGCCTGTTGCAACTGCCAAGCACTTGAAGTAGTGATGCTTGACCTCATACCACATACACCAACTCCTAACAAGAGTGCCAAATCTAAATATGAGTATTACAGTAAATAAAGATGCAAACATGAAACAGGACTATTAGGGGACAGCAAAACATGTAGACTGCGACCAGGCCCTCCTGAATTTCAGAGTAAGTACAACAATACATAACACACCATCCTGCAAGCAGCAGTCATTGCAGCTCACACAGTATTATAGTTTCCAATACTTGCTGCAATATTATTCTTGGCATATGGATCATATAATGCATTTTGGGAATGATGTTACACTGTGGAAACAGCTCCTTAAATCTCTCATGGTGTTGCTGAATCAATATCTGCAGATATGCAACTTGGTTTTTGCTGATGGTTGTGGAAACACAATTGCAATGCGATGCAAGGCACCACATTTGGTTTGCTACATGACAAAATGACATATAATATGTGTAAGACAGAACACACACACACACACATACATACGTACATACATACATACATACATACATACATACAGACACACACACACACGCACACACGCACACGCACACGCACACGCACACGCACACGCACACGCACACACACACACACACATAGGCATAACAAATTTTTGTTACCATAAGCAATATACAGAGTAAAATCTAATACACCGCCAACCATGTTGTTTCAGACTATTATCATTAGATAAAAGTCTATTTCTTTGGATTGGTGAAGGTTTATTTGTGTCATTATGGTAGCCGTAGTCGTAAGAGGTAATTAGACTGTTCAGTTCTTCCAAGCTAAAGAACCACTGATATATAATGAAAACTTTCAGGACCTCTTTGATTGTGTAATGCAGAACTCCTTCAAGAATGTCATGCGTGGCATCAGCAGGGAGTCCACCAACAACGTGATAGTATCTTGAGTCATTCAAGATAGAATGATTGTTTAAACGATATGTTTTCTGAAAATGTTCAGCCTGAACCAATCTTTCACACTATTTTTCATAACTTTGCCTTTGTTGAAGAACAAAACAGTCTTCACAAAACTGTGCCATCGGTTGCATCTAAGGATGAACACTGCCAATGAAAAACAGTATCTGTCGTGACGTCAAACTATTATGTTTACGCATGAAATGTTAATGTTTTCAATTTTAATGTTAAACGTTCATTTGCCAGTGATTATGTATTTGCTGAGCAAGCAAGGAAGAAATTACCAATGCAGAAGAGCTTTGCCAATTGAAATACAAAGCCAAATTTTAGAAAAAGCCCCATACACTTCAAACAGGTCCTTGTCACATGAGTTAAGAGTTAGTCCTTCCACGATTGGAAATATACTAAGTCTGCATCAAAACACGGGGGACGTTGCATGTTGCAAACGTAACCATATTAGAAGATCGTCGAAGCTTAGTTTTCAAGATCCTATTTTATTGGAAATGATTGTCATTGAAAAAGACTCGGCTTCCTTGCATGAATTGCAGACAGTTCTAGCTGAACATGGAGAATGCGAAAGCATTTCAAAATCCACGTTATCAAGGTGCATACGCAATAAAGCAGTAAGTTGTCTAAATGTTTCACGTAAACGTCTCGGAAAACTCGCTTCCTAAAGATTTACTCACAAGAATATGGTGTATACCCAAACATACTCAAACTATTTGGCTGATAAACACCCAGCATCAGTTAAGTTTTTCGATGAGAGTGGATTTCAACTGCCAGACCATGGGCATAAGAACTACAGCTACTCTCCAATTGATGAACCATGTTTGGATGTCCGCTGATATTTGTCCACTGCAAACCATACCCTCAACCTTTTAGGAGGGATAGATGGTGCAAAGTATGCGAACGTTATTACAGGCGCATGCAATGCAATAGAGTTTCTGAGGTTTTTTGATGAAGCTACTCAAACTGTTGACCCTTCAACACACCGACCTGTACTAGAGGTCGGCGACATAGTGATCATGGATAACTGTACAACTCACCACAGACAAGTTAAGAGCCTTACAGGGTTACCTCGACGATTTTGCAATCAAACTTCTTTTCCTTCCAGCATACTCACCAGACATGAGTCCAGTTGAAGAGGTTTTTTCAAAACTGAAACATTTATTGAGGTATAGGTACCAAAACGTTGTATTCGAAAACTTGGAATATGCCATTTGGTTAGCTCTTGCAGGTATAACGGCGTCAGATATGTACGGCTATTACAGGCACGTTGGTTATTTATTATAAAGACGTACATCCAATTTTCGGGAATTGGGTGTGGTTATTGATACTCAGTTTGTTTTCAAATGTCTTGCAAACATCAGCAATTTGAAAATATAACTATTGGAAGAGATATTTTGAACTATTTCAAACAAGTAAATTGCAAACAGTCATTGTTATATGTAAGAATTTTGTCTGAATATTGTCACAAGCAGTTCATGTTTCAAACGTTCTGCTTTGAAGAGAAAACGCCCGGTTAAAAACTGGTGAAGAACTTATTTATTATCATAATAACACAGAACAACAGGCCCTCCTGAATTTCAGAGTAAATACAACAATATATAACACACCATCCTGCAAGCAGCAGTATATAACACACCATCCTGCAGTATATAACACCTGCAGTATATAACACACCATCCTGCAAGCTGGACTGCAGAGCGTGGCAGCAGCGCACTCGGGATAAACTGGCATGAAAATTTTGGCGCACCTAATATGTATTGCATAATAATTTTAACCATTGCGTGCGCACCTACTTAAAAGAGAACTTCATTGTTGCAGCCCTCGAAATTCGCGCATTTTTAGGTCGGCGTGAGTTTGCCGTTCTATGCCGGCCAAAATTTGCCGACCTAGACAAAATTAAGGTCAGCATTGCCGTTCTGTGTGACGTTTTAGGTCGGCTGCCTTTGCTGACACTTCGTTGTTGATTTCATTTAAAATGTATTGTAAAGTAAACAACTGTGGGTGACGTTTAAGCTTGTAAGACTAAAAGACGAGTGAGTATTTATAATGCTATGAACGGGCTGAAAGACGGGTGAGACTAGAAGGCGGGTGAGTAGTTAATATGCTATGCCGTTTAAGCTTGTAAGATGGGCTGAAATTGTTGTACACTGCTTTTCTTACATGCTGTAGAATACGCAACTCTTTCAATAGTAATAATACAAGAACATGTATCAGCTATTACAAATTTTGCAATTAACTCGCTGACCTATATATAATAATAATTTATTTCCTTCGCACCATCCTTGGTGTATTGGAGGTAACATAAATAACAAATAAATAACATATAACAATAACATATAGCATATAAATAACAATGAATAAATAACTAAATATGTTTCAGTTGATCTTCAATGTCCACAAAGTATCCAACTAACCCTAAATATCCTCGTAGACGCGGTAGTTTAACAACTGTTGGCTGTGAAGTATCATCTACCGATTTTTTGCTGGGAACAACAATTGGTTAAATTATCTGTTTGTATGCATAAGTCCATATACATTTAGCTCTACAACCACTGAAACTATCAGTTCTTAATTTTCAGATTTCACTACATGGGGGCATCTTGGGGACTCGTTCTTAAGTCTGTCAACTACTTTACTGGTGTTGTATACTTGCATTGCTCATTCACGATAAGCAAGAAATATTGGCAGTCAGTGACTTGCAAGCCCAAGTTTCTTATTCCCTTCAGTGTATAGACGAGCTATTTCTTCCATAGTTTTCGGACAGGAAATAGGATCAGGAATACTCCAATCAACGATTGCTCTTTGCACTAAAACGGTGTTTCCTTGGCCTCCATTCTTCTTGTGAGCAGCTACCACACTATAAAATCCCTCGACGATAGCCTCGCAACCACCAGCTGCAAGTGCAACGTCTAATGCTGTGCACATTTCTTTGCCGAGAGACTCAAAAATGCATGGATTGTTGTAGAATGATGCAATAACATTTTCCTCGTGCAGCTTAGCTTCCACAATGATTCCTGAAGCAAATTGCAATTCAAACCATTGATCCAGATCGATTTCACTTTCTCGAATAGCTGACAAAGAAAGCAAATTGGTCGTATTGAACTCTTGAACCATGTTTCCTTGACGGTCAACAAACATCGTATCAGTGCAGTTTCCCAAGTTGAACCACAAAACCTTCTGTAAGGTTGTTTTGAGCTGCTGTAGCACCATGTTGCTATGATGGGGTAACAAACACAAATTGTGATTAGCGTCGGCAAGATCGTGAATGTGAGGGATATTGCATACAGTCTTGAAGAATTCACCAAATTCATTGGCGCCATCTGTCTCCCATTCGATTCTCTCTTCACAAGATATTACCAGCTTTCCATCGTTAACGTGGAATCGGCATAGATTTTTAATGGCCTTCTCAAGATCGAAGATCACGAACAGCTGCTTTACAACCTCTGGAACAGCTTGATTAAATCTAGCTAGAAGCACGACTCAAAGATTCTGACAAAAGCTTAGCAGGTTGGCGATGCATTCGTTTGGACATCGGGCAACCCAGTTGTAAAGAGTTTGCTTGTTTCCTCCATCTACTTCTCGCGTTTCTTGACTAACTACCATCCACCCAATTAAAAGAGGCACACCCTAGAGCATTTTAAAGTTTCACGTCATAGTTGATACATTCCTATTATGAAGAAATTTTACCACGAAAATGTAATCATGTGCATTTCAAAAACGATTGTTGCATCATGCTGTCAATATAATACAACCCAGCTCTATTTATAACTGTACGATTTCTACCAGTTATGGTGTACTAACCTGAAAGGTGCCTGTTTGTGATTCATTTTCACCATCTTCATAATCTCTACTAGGAGTGAGTTCTTCCCAGTGTTCTGAAAGCTTGGGGAACAATGTCTTCAAGGGCACAGCTCCTCCTTTGACCTCCTTTAAGTTAGCCTCACATTTTTCTAAAATTTCATCGATTCGCGAATACAATGAAACAATTTTCCAGGGCGCCAAATTGACAGCCTGATTTTTTACCATGAGAGAAACTACTGGCTTCAGAATATCGAGCATTCCACACAGGTCTATCGCGAAGTCTTTGTCCGCGTACCTACAGCAAGTTCATGTGCGTATAAATGTAAGCACTCTGCTCGTATTGAAGGAGCCAATAAAAGAGTTATAAAATAAGATAAAAATATGATGTTTTTTGTTGCATCTCATACAGTTAGTAACCGCTACATCTGCTTGGAAGGCCGTCTACACATGAAACATGAGCTGTAATTAATGTGACACAGCGTTCTTACCTGATATGTCGTTTCTCCTTCATCATCACCTTCGTGCTCACAATATCTCATAGAACTTTCCATCAGCGCTTTGTAACTGCTGTAAATTTTCTCCCATTGCTCATATGAGGAGCTGAAGAATCTGGTTGTAGAGAATGTCACCGTCTCTAGTGCTTTTAAACCCAATGAAGATGCCAATCCTTTGTATTCTGCGTGACCACGACCATGACTGAACATTGTATGGATTATATTGGCCCTCTTGATTATCTGTTTCACAAATGAAAAACAAGTATCTTTTTTGCACAAATACACCATTGCCAGATCCATCCAATGGGACACATCCCAGGGAGTAAGAAAAAAATGATCTGATGCTTTTGTTATCCCCAACGAGTCAAACAAGCCATTTTGAAATGCATTGGATTGGTATTGACCATCAGCATGAACAGCTAGTTTAAAAATATTTAACGATATAGCTTCGGGTACTGACAGTATTATTGTAACAGCTTTCAGTGATATAAATTTAATAATGCAGAGCCAATATACAAACAAACGTTGTGACACACTGTTATGCAGTTTACCATCACTCTCACAGGTTGTTGTATTATCACTGCTGGTAACATTAATTAGGGCAATTGCCCAAATACAATTTTGTGCAGTATTTATTTGCTCACACACTGCTTGAAATAAATTTACAGTGCTGTACCTCTGACACAATGCATATCATCTTTTCCAAAGTCTAACTTCTCCTTGACAACCTTTACAATTTTTTCAGCAAGATCTTGACCATCTCCTTCAATAAGATTTGTTCCCTCAGCCACTTTGTATACAGGAGGAGCATCCAAGGGCATAGCAATTTGCTTTCCGTTGACTGGGAGAAGAAAAATTATAGCGTGGTTTGTCTCCCTGTGTGGCGTTGACTTGTCAACAGCCAATGATATATGTGGACGTAGCCCTATCGATTCTAATGGCTCTTTCAAGAAATTCTTTGTCTTGATGAGTGCATAGTGATAGGCAGCCAAAATAATTTGTGGAAACTGGTTCCTGTGAAATACAATTTACTACTGATCAAAAATTCTATGCCATATTATTTACACCTGGGTTGGATATATACTATATTAATTGAATAAATTTTAACTACTGTGTAAAACCCTGACTGTCTTAATTAAGTGGTATTAAAATTTAAGTTCTTTGATTTTTAAGGATTTGCGAAGCAAAATCCTTTATGTCATCAAGTCTGTAAGTGCGTGTATGTGTGCGTGCGTAACAATAGAATGGCGATTAGTTCCGACGAATAACATTTTCGGAAGCGTCCGTACATTGTTATACGCCATTGATACTTCGCGATATATCGGGCATGAAATGCGCTTATTTTCGTTTAATACGCTTACAGCTAAACATTTTAGCTTTTGTTTTGAACTAAGGCTTGTGAAGTGAGACTGTTCGCGGTTAGATATGTCAGTGAAGAAGTTTTTTAAAGCCAAATATTTACAAATTTATTTGACAAGGAGCGGGCCATATTTCAAAATTTGATTTATGGTTCTTCCACTTCTTTTTATTCATTTCGATTTTGTGATACGCCAAGAAGTTTGCATTACTAATTGTGGAAACAGAGGTTTTGGTTTCTCTTTGTCTTTTCGTTTGTTTTATACTTTATTATTTTACGAAATCGTGATTCGCATCATTTCTGTCTTGAACCGCAAATCCTTACATGCGCTGTTTCAGTTCCTATTTTTAAATTACTTAGAGAGTTGTAAAGTAAAGAAAATTTAATGCTGTTGTTTTTTTTCTACAAACCAAAGAAAACAGTTTGGTTTTGTTTGATGAGAATGAACAAGTCATTTGTTTTCTCAGTACTAGTGTATTTGTAGTTTTTATGTTTTTTTTGTTTACTCTGGATCGTGTTAAGTCGTACGCATTTTGGATTTTTTGGAGATATTTTTGTGTGAAAGGATCATTAATGTTTTGGGTTAAGGTTGCTTGTTTTAGTGTGTATGAAGTATAAATTTCCTTGTCATTTGAATTGTGTAGCGAGCTTTTTCTTTTTTGCTGTTGATGTAATTCCTAAAGGTTGTATTTTCGTTTTTAGTTTCTGTAGGGCCTACTAATGTTGGTGGTGTTGGTGGAACTGAAGCATTACCACCAGGTAGTTTACTTTTGTAGTGGTCATGCATATTCTTCTTGTGGAAGGTGAAAAGAATAAGTGTAGAGTTGAATTTATGCTGACGTCTTATCTCATCTACTGTATTTTGAATTGAGAAAGCAGTTTATGACAGATTATCACTTGTCTAGTGGTTCTGTTCCTTAAAATTGATGCTTCTTTCGAAACTTAGATAATATTGAAGAATTTTAAATTCAACCTTTGTTTACAGGTGGTTGGCTCATATGTAAGAAATAATTTTGTTGGCCAATTTTACTTAAAAGACTTTGTGCGACTTGTTTCTTTACACAGAAAGCATTGGTTTTGAAACAGCAATACTAGCTGGGAAATAACTAATGATCTCTGCTTAGATGCTTTGTTTTGCTCTTATACCTGTATACCTATTGCAGCTTAGTTTTAATTAGAAAATATTCTTATGAAATTGTCATTTGTCCGCTCAAACCTTTTGTTAAATATTGGATTTCAAGTTCTATTTCTTTTTTTTTAATCAATGTAGAGATCTATTTTATTGATGTCACTATTGTCAACCGCTATGGAAGGAACATTGTTATTTTGACCAATCATCCCGAGGAAATATACAAAACAGTGACTATACCAATTGGAGAAAGTTACAGAATAAAATCAGAATTTCCAGAAAGCAAGAAAGTTTTTTTCACAGCCTTTGATGAATTGAGACCAATCAATATTAATGGCCAGCCCTCTGTTTTCGTATTAGGGAATGCCACTGCTAACGAGGTTGTTTTTTACGTTGAGACAGGTATTTTCATGACTAGTGATATATTTTCATATTAATAACCAAGAACAACAAGCCATGTGCTATGCTCGCTTAATTCCATGATATATGTATGCATGTATGGATAAGGAGGGGATATTTATGCCAAGTAATTGTTGCATGAGTTTAATTTCTCTTTGATCAGCTGCAGTCTGCTGGTGCTCTCCAAAGTCCTTTCACTTTTGCACTTTTTGTTAAACACAATTAGTATATCATCAGTAGTGTTCAGATATTCCCACTTACCTGTCACTGCTACTGGAGCCCTGGCTTGGTGGAACTGTGGTTGCTAAATATCTCTACTTGCTGCTTTGACGTATCTTGTATTGATGTTCAGTTTGTACTGTTACTTGCAAACTAAACCTGTTGGCAGCCTTTGATGGCAACAGATGAGTGCACTGTGTTTCTAAATTAATGCCTAATAACTGTCTTGCATATATAGCCCCTGTAACAACACATGCTCCAACTGATGCTTCAACCGCCACTCCAACCGATGCTCAAGGTGAAGCTGCAACTGATTCTTCATCTGAAGCTTTAGCTGATGTTACACCTGATCCTCCTACTGAAATTGTTGCAGATACTGCTACTGATGGTAATTTTAATATTTCATTATGTTGTATTCTTATTGTATTTTTTTGTGAGGGAAGTTGTATTTCAAGACTGTAGTATTACTTGGTAATCAGCAAGCAGTACCGACAACTTGAAGTTTGAACTTTTTGTTTTACCTGATTTCAACGTTTTTGGACAATGCTATGGCTGATCACAATTTTCTTTTTTTCTTGGTTCTTATTTTTCTTTTTTTCTTTTTTTCTTGGTTCTTCGTAACTTTCATCTGGGGCAGCCATTTTCGATTTAAGGCCCACACAGACACTGGATATGATTCTTCAATGTGATGCGATTTCTCAGATTTTAAAAGTAAATATATCTCTCTCCGTAGAAGTAAATTTGAAAGCTGATGTAGACTAAACAATTAAAACTATTACATCACCTTTGAATATCTGGAGAATCAGAACCAGAATCGAAGTTACCAGCAACGAAAGTCGAAAAAATGCATCGTGTTGCCAAATCATGTCTGGTGTGTCTCTGGGCCTTTAAAACTATTTGTTGCAAATTTAATACATTCATTTAAGCTAAGGATTGTATGATTGCCATCATTTGCAAGTCATACATAAGAGGGTGTATGGGAGCATCCTTTTTTACTTTTTCATGGTTAAATCAATGGCAAATTGTTTTAAGTGCAAAGTTTCTTTGAAACTTTGCTGTATTGTGATAAGTGGTGCAAATTCACAATTCAGTCAGTCAGTCATACAGTCATGTGTAACTTTCCGGGGGGGGGTGTTTGCAGTATTTCTCGTGCATATTTCTGCTAAAGTGTTGAACAAATTCATGAGCATGCACCCCGTTTTGCTGAAATTGCCCTCAAACTTGTGCTTCGTGGAAAAATATTAAATATTTTTGCCTGCACTAGTGGCGGAAGTCATGGAGTGTGACATATAACCACGATCAAAACTTTGTTTACACAGCTATACACTTGCTAAGCTGCTGTTTTAAACTATAAAACTAAAAGTGAGCTATGAGATTTTGCTGTATCATACGAATTACAATTTAATATAGCGAAAATTCACGGCAATCAGCAATGACCTGTACTTGTTCTGTATGTAGCATTGAGCTATTAACCCATTATTGTCAATATAAACACTTAAAGTTGCAAATTCTAGGCGTTTCTCGCCATCCGAAATACTATTTTTTAAATAAAAGCAAGAAACAAACGCCGGTACTATACACAAGCACAACGTTACAACTTACAAGTCCGCAATTACGTGTATAAAATGAAAATTCGCAACTAAAGTTTTTTAGTATTAAAACTCCAGACAAGGCACAGCGATGTAGACTGCATTACAGTGGCTGGACATTTGAGGCTAATTCAGTGGAGTGGAAATTTGCGAATGAAGTCAAGTAAATTCAAGATAAGTGGAGAGATTATTCGAGTGCGAAAACATGGCACTGGGCGATGAATTGTTGCTGAGATACTGCAGTGTAGCTAAGAGACTTGCTTTGTAGTGAAGACTGTAGACAATCAGCAGAAAGTTTACATTGACTTGTCAGTGGTAGAATAGTGCCACTACTGTAAGTGTTTCTGAGTTTTTCATAGTAATAGAATATAAAATTGTGGAGTCATGCCGTTCAGGACAGATTCTTGCCATTTCTTGATATCCTGGTGTATTGCCATGACTGCAAGCTCGTACATTCAAATACTCCTCGGAAGTATACAACTTTAAAAAATGTAGATGGCGGCAATTCGGTTTGTAGTGTATTGTACTCTAGCGCTGTTTAGGTACACAACAGGCATAAACTCACACGGAGCTATCTTGCCTGAGTAATACTTGATAGCTGCGATCTAACAGAGTGTAGTGAGTAAACTGTTGTAAAGATCTCAGAAACTTTGCACTGTCCTTGAGGTCTCTAGTTTCTGTTTCAGTAAAATTTTGTGTGGTTAGTATGGTGTTGTCATATCATTTTTCCTGAGTGAAGTTTATTCACTGTTAAAGTTTTTTCTTTAGGCTTGTATTATTTGAATGTCACAATCGTTAACCATTATTCAAAAGCTATCCGTGTTCATACAACCCACACTGATCATCAGTTGTTTGAGATACTTCCCGGTGGAAGATATGAAATAGAGGCAACATCTCATGACAGCAAAGAAGTGTACATCAAAGTATTTGATGCTGCAACATATGATCCAATCAAGATTGGCGATGGATATGAAGTTTACGTACGCGCTAGTCGTGAGGATGATGTTTTTCATATTTATTATATTCAATCAGGTTTGTTGGAAGGAAGATGTTTCACTCTAATCACCGTTAACAGAAATAAGATGGTTTGGACAGTGGGCTCTTTCTTTTGAGGGGTCACATGATGAATAGTGAGTGCACATCGAATTTCATTGCACATTTGTGGTCTAGAAATTTCACATCGTAAGATTACTCGATTTTTGGCGCAGTTAATGTTTTTTTTTGTTTTTTACTTGCAATGCAAGTGCTAAATCATGTCTGGTCGAAAATGTGCATTTTTTGGCTGTCTGACAAGCCAAAAGCTCAAATTTTCGCTTTTTCAAATACTAGTTGTGAGTACTAGGCAAAGTGAATACATCGGCTCTTTTAAGAAAAAAAGCTGAGAAGAATGGCTCAAAATCATCTTGAGAACAAGGAAGATGACTCCTGAACTGAAAACGCAGATCGGGAACAATATTTATATTTGTGAACGCCATTTTAAAGCTGGATGCATTCAGTCAGGTAGGATTTTTGAAGTTTGCATTATACACATGTATGATTGTACTGCTTTATAGGTGTTAACATGCAATGTATTCATATTGTTAGTTGGCCAATATGGTTTACCATATGAAAAAAAATATCGTCCTCAAGTTATCATTCTACGTTATTTCTTGACTAACTACATAAGTAAATAGAATAATTATTTGAACCTTCTATGCATTGATTTTACTTCGTTTGAGGTGCTATACAAGTATACTTAAAATTCTCTCTGTTTACATAATAAATTGCTGACGTTAAAGTTGTAATGTATGACTAATGGGATGTCAAGTTTGGGAATAAATTATCTTGAGTATTGCATACTTTGTACATTGTTGAAACATGTGTTTGATACATTGTAGGTCTTGATGAGCTCAATTCACAGACGATCCTCCTAGCTGGCAGCTGTCCCACAGAGAACTTACCCTTGAGATCACATGAGTCAAAAAAGGACACCAAATCGCATTATTTTGAGAAGCAAAGTCGAGCATGCAGAGGATGTGCCATCTAGTTCTGATACCTTAGAGCTAGCATCGTGTTTGAACACAGGTTCTAATGACCTCATCAGTTAGCTGGATAACACTTGCTTTTTTGCCATGGCTTACAGAATTTCCTCAGGATGATAATATTAAATGTTGCTTTGGTGACCAGGTTCAGGCAGCTCCTACCTCTACTGTTATCATGGACTCACGTTTGGTGTTTACTACATAATTGGCCAATACCCCATGATCACAAGATCTACTACAATGATTGTAAACGCTCCATCAAGAGTGTTGAAGATGTTAAGGAACTTCTATCGATAATAGAGAGAACTAAGGTTTGTGAAGGTGTTGCTGAAAGCTATGAATCTAGGTCTGCTGCTACTGATCCACATGCAAACATCACAGCATTTGGTTCTTGATCAATTGTATTGCCAAACCCCAAAGCAATTTGAGACAACAGTTTTCTTTAGGAAGACAAACTGCAATATTATCATAGAGGCTGCTGATGAACTTTGCTATCCTTGCTCTTCAATTGGTCATGGGTATCATTCACAAATGTGGTTGAAGATATCATCTACAAATTATTCTGTTTTCCCTACCTCTACATGGAAATTTCCCACCTGCCTATAGAGAGCTCAGGGAAAGTGGTGATTTGGTTTTGCCTAGTGAAAAGATACTAGTTGACTACAAGAACTATTTCCCCTCAAAAGCAGTAATAAATAATGAGAATGTTGATGCGTTGTGAAAAAAGGATGCACCATTTACTGGAAATCAACTATTCGCTGCACTTGTCAGATGAAAAGAAAATTCAGTCTGATCTTGTGTTTGACAAGAACTGTGGTGACTTAGTTGGGTTTATAGATATAGGTCACCCCAAGACAAATTTTTCTTGTCTTGGTGAGATAGATACTATTGCCACCCATGCTTTGGTACTTCTTGTTAGGGGTTTACACTCTGATGTAAAACACATCATTGCATGTTTCATTACAAAACATGTCTTTGAATTGTGGTTTCTACCTTGGAACTGTTGTTCCATCCTTAGGTGGTTGCTTTTGTCAATGATGGGGCCTCACCTAAGTTACTCAACTTCCAGGTTAAGTCGACTGTTGAGCAGAAAAGTGATGTTCTATATAAGACCATAAATCTTCTTGCCCCATCCCACTTCATGTATTTCTTTGCCAATGTAACACATTTAAGGAAGGCGGTGTACAACTGTCTGCACAACTCTGGCTCAGGTTCACCCAGTCACTTGATGTGGAATGATGGCCAGTATCTGTTATTTGAACACACAGAAGATATTTTTATTGGTATCAAGCAGTTGGCCTGCATGTGCTTCCAAAATTGACCTTGGAACACATTGTTCTAACATCTTTCAGCAAGATGAAACTGAAACTGACAACTCGAGTACTCCGTTGGCCAGGTGCATTAGCTTTGGAGGAAAGTGGAAACAGTGAGGGTTTTGGAACTGTTGGATTCTGTAGGATGATGACTGACTTTTTCGATTGGACCAATGTGAGAACACTTTGTCAGCTCGAGAGAAAGAAAAATGACCTAATCAAGCCCAACTCTGCTGTTTATGATGATTGGATTTTTTTGTTACTTGATGTTTTTCTAAAGTACGTGGAGGATTGGAAGAGGTCCACTCTTGAAAGGGATGGTCAACATTCGGCAGATGATGGAGCAAAACTGTTTCTTTCTTGTCAAACCCATGAAGGTCTGTACACTCCCACATTGAGGCTATCCAGTTTCTACTTTAGCAAGGATTTTAGTGCGTCCTAAGTGAAAGATTCATTGCAAGATGTACTGGAGAATTACTGCAGCAATCAACATACTAAAGGAGGAGCAGCTGATAGCCCAATTGCATATGAACGTAGGTACAATGACTTGACAGTAGCAGCAAGACATGACATTGCTCCGGTTATAAGAGGAAATGTGGGTGACTGCTGTGAGAAAAAGAAATAGTATGCCATGGGTGATGAGTCAGTACAGAAGAGAAAGAAAAAATGAGTACTGTCTATGATGGTAGAATATGCATGTTAAAATGATTTTAATGGCAGTACACTTGAATATTCTATTTTGCATGTATATTATGTTAACACAGGCTCATTAGGATGCAAAACTCTTTACTACTGATCAAAATAACATATGGGATAAAGCATTGCACCTGTGTATGTAAACGAGCAAATCAACCAGAAATTGTGTTTATATTTGCATTGTCTTCATATTGGTAAAGAATGCTATGAAAACCTGTGTGAATGACCCAGAATTACTTGGTACCATCAATAGTTTGCATCTGATTGAATGGTTGAAATATACTATACGTATACATACTATACCAGGGGCGGATCTAGGATTTTTCATACGTTAGTCCAAATTTTTAGTCTTAATCTTTTACCTTCTAATTGTTTGTTTATATATGTACTGAATACTGACAAAGTGAACATGTGATTACATTATACAATACAACATGGCAAATTCAGAACTAAACAGGATGAAACAGTTTTAAATCTGAAGAAAATCGAATACAGGACAAAACGGTTATATCTAAGCAGCATAAGTATGCAAATTTACTATTCTAATTACTCGCATATC